>VYZW01033164.1:7163-54388 GCA_013401315.1 Balaeniceps rex
TTTTTTTTTTCTGATTTTTGCAAATGTTCATCATATTATCACTAGAATAGCTGGAATAGATTTAGAATTCTTTTCGAGTTCTGGATTCATGTTTGGAACTTGTGTTTGGTTTTCTTGTTTTCCTGTTTAAAACACTAGGAAATCACATTGTCCATAATGGATATGACATTGATAACCTGACAAGACAGGTGATTTGCAGGTATAAAAGACCAAAACAATTTATAGGCTGTGTTTCCCATCCACTATGGTGAAGAAAAAGGGAAAAAAACCACCATTGACTATACACTTCTCACAGATAGAGGTCACTAATGGACTGGATTTGAATCCGTCTGGTAAAAGCCTGAAAGTTACATGAAAGTAATCTAATGAAAAGTGAACACATTTTGAGATTAAAGAGGTAGCAGAAATTATTAAGAAATAAAGCTCTCACTTTCCTGGAAACAACATTATCTTAAGTGTGCCTTCTTTCTAGTCCTTTAAATAGAAAGTGCAGTACAGGAAAAGCCTGATAGTAATGCTTGCTTTAACTCCTTTTTGTTTTCTTGCCTTGGTAAAACTATGTCTCTCCTTTTCTGCGGGAAGGGTAAGGGGGTAAGGAAGTCAGCCCTAATAACATCCTACATTTTACATACTGCTATTTTAAGCAGTTAAAGGCGAGCACATTCTTGATTCTCAGAGGAAACCATAGCCTATGTAATGCAGATTCCAACTGGGAGGGTATACGATTGTGCAAAGGAGATATGTCTACATCCTAAATCAAACTATCCAGCAGGCCAGGATATAAATGTGACTTGTAACAGTGGCTCAAATTAGATCCAGACTCTCCAAGCCAAACACAGATAACATCATTTTATACAAAATATAGGGTGTATGTGCATGTAAGGAGCGACTCTTAAGAACGCTGGGTGCATTCCAGCACCACTCCTTCTTGCTACAGCCTTGGACTTTGGAAAACACTGATGACTGCTCTAGTCACAGGTAGTTTTACAGACACTGTATTTACACAGTGCTCTGACTTGCTTCACCTACAGTACTCCAGGCCTGCGCTCTCTTACTTTTAACTGCCTCGCTACCATATCAGGATAGAGAACAATCATTTAAATAGCAAACATCCTACAAATAGTAAGGATGTTTGAAATCTCTCCTCTCACATAATTTTCAGGAACAAGATCAACACTAACATTTTAACATTGCTTGTGACACTTAGAAATGGTGACTTTTAAATAACATCTGTTGTATCTTTTTGATTATGCAAAGATTATGTTTCAATGATAACATTGCATACATTGACTCTTTAAAGGAAGAAAGGAAAGAAAGGTGGAGAGAGGTATAGGTACAGTACCTTTTAAGTGCTTTGCAAAAAAATGCCAGGATGGATTTTTCTCCTTCCAAAAATACATATATCTGAAACAAATTCATGATTTTCCTCTGAAACTACAAATATATAAAGGTGCTCTTGGAAAAAGACCATGTCAGTGAATGAAGCAAGGAATTAAGTCCATGGAAGTTTGTGGGGTTTTTTTTGTCTGGTTGGTTGGTTTTTTTAAATCCAAGTAGTGATCAATCTCAACCTCTAAACTGGTTTAATTTCCCTGCAAGCACTGTAAAGTCAGATGCAGTATATAAACCTCTCTAGCACACACCCTGTCTTTCTGTGTGCCTCTCTGTGTGTGTGTGTGTGTGTGTATGTCTGTGTGTGTGAGAGAGGTCTGACTTGCTTTAGTATCTTTTCCTGTTCCTCATGCAAGGAACCTCTGCCTTTCTCTTTAGCTGAGCTCTGCATTGCAAAAAGCAGCATCTGAAGAAATCTAATCAGTGCCTTCCACACACAGTACAGGAATTTACACGGATTTGTGCCTTGGATTTATTAGCTTATTGTAAGCCTTAAAACAGATTTCCTCCATTAAAATTAATTAAAAGCTCCTGTTGACTGATTCTTACTCCGAAAAGAAGGTGGAGAGTCTTGCTCTCTTACTTTGCTGTTGATTTATTTTTTATGAGGTTTTATCTCATGCTCTAGAGAGGACTTTTCAGCTGTTTGACTTCTTTTTGCGATCTGTTATTTTTTGTTCACACACCCCACCCCACCCGCCCCCGCAGTATTTGTTATTATTTTGCCAAAGATCACCGTCTAACTCATCAGGTCTATGAGGGGATCCTTTGTATTCCGAAGTCCTGATCCAATTCTCCTAACCTCGCCCCCACCCACTCACCGCCAGCCCCGCTCCGGAGGCTGCTGATGGGGATCTGATGGATCCTCCTGCTGGGCGCAGCTCCCTGCTCTCCCCATAGATCTCTTAACACTTGCCAGCGCCGAGCTAAGCCGACTGCCTATTCCCAGCAAGGCTCATCTTCAACGGTCCCGTTTCTCAAAACCACCTCCCAAATAATACTAATGGTGGTGCCGGTTCCCCTGCAGCAGGGGTAGTTCTCGGCTCTCCCTTCCCCGCCCGGCGCCGTGCGGGGGCTACGGGGTGGGGGCCGCGTTCGGCACCCTCCCGCTCGGCACTGAAATGCGACCTGGGATCCAGGACCCCGCTGCAGCTGCGAGCTCCAAGTTCCACTCCTAACACACGCTGGCGTAAAACAACCCGGGGACCCTCCTAACACTTGCCGCCGGCCGTTCACAAATTCGTCCGTGTGTGCGCCCGGCGCCACACACTCACAGGCGTGGGGCTCTAATGAGGCGGAGGCGATATTTCCGACACACAACCTGATCCCGGCTCCTTAACTTTGCCTTCTCGGAGAAGGCAAAGGGCACCGCGGCTTTAAATCGCCCGGGGCTAGAATTACCAGGAAGGAAAGGAGAGAGAAATGAAATCCCAACTGTACCTGGCGGTGTCTGGGAATCCCTCGCCGGCACCGATCATAGTCCCCCTCCGCGCCTCTGGCCCCCCACACCAAAACTTTTCCGACGCCGCCGCTCCTCGGTGGTGGCCGCCGGCCTCCGCACCGCGCAGCGCGGCCGCCCAACGCCGCTGCCGGCCGGCCCCGCGGGCCTGCTCCCCGTCGGCCGCCGCCGCTCCGGAGCGATCCCCGCGCCTCCCGCGCCTTCCTCCGCCCCTATGAGGCAGCGGCATCGCTCTCCCCCCTTCTCCGCCACCTCCTCCTCCGGCGCGCAGCCCGCGGCTCTGGCATCCCCAACGCACTTTCTCTCCTCGGTTCGCTCGCTCTTCCCCGCGCCGTTCCTCCTTCTCCGGTCAAAATAAACGAGAAGGGACCGCGGGTACGCCTGGTCTTGGGGTTTCTTTCTTTTTTTTCTGTTTCTTTCTGTCCTTTGGAAATGATGGAAGGATCACATGAGGAGCAGGCACGGAGACCCAGGACCCTTGGAAGTCGGAGAAGTCATCGGACACATATATGTAAGTAGATGTGTGAGTGCGTGTGCCTGGCTCTCTCCAAGTCCTGTGCTTGCCTTCAGCCGGGATTGCAGGCTGATCTTAGCAGTAATGATGCCTCAGACCTGACTATTCCCTGCTAATGTAAGTCGTGCCTTTTTTTCCTCCCTGCCTGACACCCCAGGGAGATGTTTACAGTAATGAATTCAGTTGATAGCCATCTCTCTCTCTCTCCTGGAGTCCCTCCCACATTTCTAGTTTAAAGAATGCTTGGAAGGCAGGGCTGCAACCTAAAGCTTTCCAAGAGGCAAAGTCAGGCTAGGTTTTCTCTTTTTCTTTCTTTCCTTTTTTTTTTTTTTTCCCCTCCCGCTTTTAACCCATTGCTTGCTGAGGGCAGCTTAGCCTGCTCCGTCCCTTTGGACTTGCCCTCCCCCGCGACCCTCAGCGAGGGGAACCAAGCAGGCGGCGCTGCCCGGGGGGTGTGTGGGCTGCGCAGCCCCCGGACCCCCGCCCCGCCTCACCGCGCAGCCCGCCGGGCCGGGGCTGCGGGAAAGGAAGGTGCGGGTATCGCCGCCCTTCGCGGCGGGGCTGCCTCGGCCCCGCTGCTCTGGGGACTCTCGGGGTGTATGGGAAGGGAAGCCGGGGAGTGAGCTGAAAAACTCCCCGAGCTGCGCTCCTAACTGGGAGATGCCCTCGCTAGCAATAATTACAGCCGTGCTCTCCACCAACATGGCGATATTTCATGTGCAGCCGCCGACAAGCCCGCCACCCCCACCCCCTTCTTTCTCTCTCCTTCCCTCCCTGCGAACTTTTAGGTAGGCAATAGCAGTACGCAATAAATATAACACAGAATAAAAGAAAGTCCAACCCTCAGGGAAGAGACGAACCTCCTTTAGTATTCCGTCTGATTTCCATCATCAGTCAGAAAGACTTCAAAACCGCTGGAGAAACCGCCTTTTGCCCTAAAGCGCTAACAACACCTCCCCCCTCCCCCCCCGCCAATGTCTCCTGTGCACATTCAGTATATGTGCGTGTCAGAGTGTGTGTGTGTGCGCGTGTATATGGATCCCGGGCTGTCTGCTCTTGTTTCGGGGCAACCCTTCCCCCGCCTCCCAGCTCCCTAGTAAGCTACTGCCTTGTCCTGACAAGTCCACTTAAAGGCAAGGCTATTTAATACCGAGAAGCACTTGACCGGTAGGATAGAGCCGTCAAGGTAGGACGTGGGGTGTGCGAAGAGAATTTGCCTCAAACTCCTCCATTAGTAAAGAAAATGCACAATACGGCTTTTGCTGCGAGTTACTTTAAGAGAGGGGCTGGGGAGGGACGGAGGAGAGGAGAGCTGATCAATGCCATGTGTCGAGGAAACAGAAAAGGCAACAGAAATGCCTCGGGGTTTGCTTCCCCCTCACCCGTGGTTGCTCACTAGCTTGCATTTTCTGCTCAGCCGTACCTCAAAAGCTGAATCACCTGCCATTGTCTCCGCACCTCCTTCGCCCTTCGCTTCGGGGGGGGTCTAAATTATTCACGACTTCAAAGGCTTAGTAAGCCGTACCGAGGAACCCGTCGCGGAGCCCCGGCGAGGGTCAGCCCAGCCGCGGTGTGCTCGGCGCGGCTCCTGCACTCCCGCACCCGCCCTGCCCTCTACCCCGTGCCCTCCAAGGGGGCTTAGGAGAGCCCCAGCGTATTGATAGCCCCGAACCGCGCTGCCTGCCCGCTCGGAGAAGAGGTCGTGCCCTCACCTACGCAGATGCGCGGAGTGATGGGAGGGGGGGCGGGAGCGCAGGTAGCCCGACATTTCTCAGGGGACTCGACGGGGGGAAAGGAGTTGAGGACGAGACCCTGCTCCCCTCCCGGCACCGCTGCCTCGGGGGTCGGGGTCTGCTCTAGGCCCCCGGGATGGAGGGGAGGGAGCCCGGGGCCCTCGGCGGGCCTCAGCCGGCCGGGAAGGAGCGGGTCCGGCACGCATTAGACTCGCGGAGAGAACCTGTATCCCCGGCTCGGAGAAGGGGCTGCTCTGAAGTCGAGTGTCAGCCTGCAGCTCCCAGCTGGTCCCGAGGGATGAAAGGATCAGAAGCCCCGTAGGGTCCAAAGGTGAATGAACAACCTTTTTCTAAGGCTGTTCTGGTCTTTTTTGACTGTTTAACACCTGTCTTTTTTTTTCTCTCTCTCTCTTTTTTTAAGGCTCTGCATACTTTTCAGAGCACTTATTTGAGCGTGGTTTATATCTCTTTCCCGAAGCTGATGGACAACCAGAGCGTTTTCTCGTGAAAAAAATCCCCTTTCTAAGTGTTTCTCATCCTCTGTCCACCCGCCCCTTCTTTCTCCACGTCCCCGATATTAGCAACCTGTCGACAACACGTAAGGCAAAGCAGACCTTTGTCGATCACGGGCATTTCTGCCCCCTATGCCCTCAATCACGGAGAAAAGTGGGAATGCTAACAACTTCTGCAAGGCTGTAGGTTGCTGCCTTGCTCCACAGGTTCAGGGAGCTTAGGCGGAATTATGCCTGTCCCCCTCCCTGCCCCTGTCCCCTCAACCAGTACACACTTCAAATCAGAGAAAGATACTCAGGACACACTTTGGTCAAATCAAGATCGTGTCAATCCAGAAAGTGACTTAACTAGCCGTTACCTGCTTCTGCGGAGACGGGTCCTCCTCGGTAGGTCACCCAAAGCCCACTGGGTCCGGCAGGTTGAAAGGGGAGAAAGTAGCAGAACAGCTGGGCTCCGGCATGGTATTATTTTAAGGATGACCATCAAGGTCTCTGTTTTCCATAGCTGCCAACGGTCACCATCACCCAAGGTTTCTTTCAAGGAAAGGAGGAAGGAAATTTTCTTTCCAAGCTGCTGTCCAGCCGGTCATTTGACCCTGACACCCACCGATGACACTGAAGAACGCCCTGCTAAAGCGGTTAAACGCCTCGTAATTTCCTTTCTTCTCTTTCCTCCGGCGGCTCCGGCGCAACGCCACTGAGCGATCTTATCGCCGTGTGATCATTATTCACCGGTGACAACCAGAGATGCAGAGCTCCTAAGTGAGGGTGACAGATTTCAAACGCGGGGCTGCAGCGTACTCAGCCTCAGACATATTCTTCCTCAAACTTTGCCTACCAAGCAAGTCAGCGGCTTAACCCTTTGCAGCCCTTTCTCTCGCCCGGACACCGAGACCTCAGCCCATGGGGGAGCGCTTATTTGAGAGGAACCGCAGCGCGCACGGCTGCTTGGCTGGGGACTTTTTATTACGTGTCATTTTCTATTCTTGGTTATTTTCAGTTGAAACAAATCAGAACCGGCAACTCTGGGGAGCAGTTGGAGAGCTGAATACTTCTCCTCTGTGGTTAGGGGCTGGAAAAATCCTCTCGGCAAAGCAGATCTCCTGGGGACTCACCTGTGGTCCCTACTTTGCCACCGAGTCTGATATGCAAACTGTCATACACATCGCATGAATCCCTCTCACACAAACATATACAGAGCTTCTGCACTTTCCTCAGCGTGGTGTGGCTGAAAGTACAGATCCGAAAGTGCTATTTCACTCAGACCTCCGGATTCAACTCGTTTACAGGTTATTAATAACAGCAGAGAAAGGAGCAAGCGAGAAAGAAACACATTTCCATGAAAAAAAAAGAAAGCCTTTTTCACACATGCACTTTGTAGTCAAAGGAAATATTTACCACCGGCAAACTCCAGCATGTCAGAACATGTTTCCTCCGAAGCAGAAGAGAACCTTAAAAAATGAGAGAAAAAACATGTGTAATTCAAAGATGAAATGAAGTGCATGAAAGCTTTCCAAACTCAGTACCACCAGCTCGGAGCCTGATGTCAAGACAACACTGTAGCACTGTAACACGAAGATGTGGAGAGGGAAACAAGGAAATTAGCAAACTCCATTGCTTTTCTAATATTAATTTATTTTTTTTTTCCAGTAAATTATGTTTCTGTCACCCTTCTCTACCACCCCCCCGCCCCCCCAAAGAAAAAGGGGGACCTCTAACTGCAGCTGAACGACACGGAGAGCCTGGACGAGGGATGGACTGCTGGGAGCTCCTTCCAGAGCCCCAGTGGTCACGCAGTAGGAAGGAGATGGAGGCAGGTCGGTGCGTGTGAAGGGGAATCTGAGTGCTCTCTTCATTAAATGTGTAAGATAAGGCTGGACAAGGAAGGAGAAGAATCCTACAATAAGCAAACGGGCAGAAAAAAAAATTATGCTTCTCCCACCCACATTACTAAGTTTCGAATTTAAGCACAGCAGGCAAATAAACCTCCTTTGAAGAACAACCCCCAGCCCCTCTCCAAACAAAAGCAGACCCTTTAGACATTGGATATAGCCTCGTCCTATTTATAACAGCGGGTGACATAAGTGGAGAGCGTGATTAGACCTGACCGACTGAGGTTTCCCAAGCAGGAGGACAGCTGCCGCAGGTGCGCAGCGGGAGCTCCGAGAGCGCGGAGCGGGGCCGCCTGCACGTCCCGCGGCGCGGCCAAGGTGGCAGCAGAGCACAGCGCTAGGATGCTCGGCGGCCGGCGCCGGAGCTGCGGCGGGGGGAAATTTCCCCCCTTTTCTCCCTCCAACACACTCTGTTTAAACTGGTAACACCTCTTTCCCCCCGCCCTTTTAATCTTGGATATAGTCTGATTACTTGGACTTCAAACAATTCCTCCCCCCAATTCTGTGAAGCGTGTATTTATTTATTTTCAAACTGCTTTGCATGGTTGAAAGGCTGTAAACTGAAAGGAGAATATGGAAATGTATTTATTCTCTTTACATTATCTGTGATCATACAAGATGGCTAGCCTGGAGTGATGGTCCACTGGTGCATAATACAACCTCACTTATTTTAAAGAGAACGTGAAATGGGGTGACATTAAGAAAGATTATAAAAATGAAAGTCTCTTTTTCATAAATGTCTTTTTTTTCAGGTATATTGTTAGAATGCTTTCTATAGCTTGCAAGAGAGAGGGTAAAAGGAGCTGGAAGTAGTTCTGTAACTGGGAGGCTGGTCTAAACCATAGTGAATAATCTCAATTTTTATCAATAACATCGAATTTTGGACCAGACCTTAAATTCATGCAGCCATCAGAAGATAAAAATCACAAAGTGAATTCTTCATCAAATTTTGGCAAAATCAGTTTCTTTAGGAAAAAAAATGAGGTGGGGAAGGGAAGGGAAGGAGAAAAGGAAGGAGAAAGGGAAGGAGAAAGAGAAGGAGAGGAGAGGAGAGGAAGAGAAAAGGGGAGAGAGAGGTGGGGAGAGAGAGAGGAGAGGAGAGGAGGGGAGAGGAGAGGAGACGGGAGGGGGNGGGAAGGGAAGGGAAAATTAAGTTTAGAATAGCAGACCAATGAGTTATTAAGATATTGTTATGTTATATCAAATTCTAGACAAGATGAAAGTATGAATGTGTTCTTTTCCACTTTAATGAAACATATGAAGCACTTTAACTAGAACTACTACTTGGAAAAACCCACACCCAATGTTTATTTTCTCTGAGCTCCCACTTCTATGGTGAGCTTAAAATGAAAATACCATACTGGTTCTGAAACAGACTTTGGCAGAGTTTGTGATATGACTCAAATGGTAAAGTTCTACCATTTTGGAGTATAGGGATTAGATTTAATTTCCAAATAAAATTAATAATAAAACTTACATATGTCATTAGACTGTCCGTGTTTGTTGTGTTTCTCATTAGCTCTTTCTTCCCTCCCTCTTGCCCTTCAGCCCACTGTTACCTTGTTTTTTTTACTTGCATATATTGTTAGGTATCACCTTGTAATAGCATGCATAATGCCTTGGGTTGCTACACTTCATAGCCCTGACCTAGTAGAGGCTCTCCCTTCTTTCCTCCAAGGGATTTCTGCATTTAGCTTTTGACAGTATCATGATAAACTATTTCTATGGATTGCCTTTGGCCATCTTTCACTGTCTTGTCCCAAGAGACACAGGAATCTGGGAGTCTTATAGATCTTTTTTTTTTCTTTAATACTGAGGAGGATGTTCCAAGGTTTTCTGTTTGCAGCCTCTTTTTCAAGTTGATTTCCAATAAAACCAGGAAATAAGCTGGTCAAAATCTGTTGAGATTTTTTTTTTCATTCTGAATAATTTAGAGATTCATGTCAAATTTTGTTCAAATCAAAATAGATCCGCCCAGATGCCTTCTGATAGACACATTGGAAATCGATAGATAAATAGGTAAGACAGGAAGACTGGTCTGTAACATTTTATTATATTTGAAACGATAAAAATTATATGTTTCTGACCACACTTTGTGACCAAAGTAAACTATGACAAATTGCATTGCATATTGTGCCATCTCATTTTAAGCAAAAAGTCTGCAGGGAAGACAAAATTCTATGAATAAGTTGCTGATTGCTTATCTTAATGTTCATGCTGAAAACAGTTGCAGAAATATAGACTAATCCAGCCAAAAATTAATTGCATCTGATGAAATTCACGTAATTGAAATGGCTAAATCATAATGGACATAAGAATCTGGCAGTCATTAAACATTGTTATGCATTGGTTCTTTGTTTTTTTCATATATGCAAAATGCAAGGGAAACATATAATGACAAGAAAAACAACTGGCTGAAATAAACACATGTAAGAAAAAAAAAGTTCATTTATGATTGACGTGTCTACTTACCATGATGGCAGTGGAAGGCATAAGTAGAACCTTGTGAAGTGCATACAAATGGCCCATGTAAGTTGTTTCTTTAACAGATTCTAAGTAAAATCATTATGGTCCTTTTCATCGTCATAGCCAGCTTTTAAAATAAAGGAAACTTTTCCATCTCTGGTTCTGTCACTGAACCTTTACCTTTCTGGAAAAAAAATTCACATACTTCTATCAGATGTACTCTAGCTGCGCTGTATAGAACCAAAACACCACCTCAGTGAAAGTCACACAGCATTCATTAAGTTGCCTCTTATGAATTCATCACTCTTCTTTTATTCTAAGTGGAGAAGGCTAGAAAGCAGACTATCAATCTACTCTAGAAAAAGCATCACTTTCTGATCACAAGGCCATCTGCCTTAGCTCCCAAGGGACCTCAAGAGCTCACTCATTCTAATTTTCTACTGATTAAAAAAACAGATTCATTTGTACTTTCTTATGCACAGGTTCAGCAAGCTGAAATCATTCTTTCACTTTTGTCTCTGTCAAGTCCATTTCTGCAACTTTTTGTATTTTCAAGGGGATGGTTACAATTGTGGAAGAGTCCCTCTAAATGACCTAGGAGGATCCAGTCTTCTTTCAGCTTTAGAACAATGAGGATTTATACAAGTTGGACAGGAGAAAATTATTTTAAAACAATTAGCCTGGTCAAAGTCTCTCAATGTTATTTAAAGAGATAACATGAAAAAATTGCTACAATGTATATTATAGACCCCAGGGCTCATAGCATAGGTCTAATAGCTTTATAGCCGCTCGATTTACATGCAGCACTTTACACAAGACTAGCAAACTTTGTTTTACGATTTTTTAAAAAACCTTGAGCTCTATCTGACAACTGTTGTTAACCCTCTTTCAATCCAGTATAAGCTAATTATGTGTAATAGGATACAAAGGAGAATGCAGATTTTCTATTGAAATTTATTGATTTTTGTTTTTTCTGGATTAATTCCTTGATTATGACAAAGAGGTAATGCCATTTTTGCAGCCTTTTCTAATCCTTTCTGTTTATTTATTTTAGAACATATTGTTGTAAAAGGGATAGGTAAAAAGGAAAATTGGTTTTAATTACCTAAAGAAGAAGGTATAAAGACATTACCCTGACCATCAAGGTCAAGAATCAGAGGCTACATGATTACACCTCCAAACTCAGAAATACGTGAGCAAAAGTCTTTGTATGTTGCGGCACCAGCAGGTCCTCTTAACAGGGGCTATTACTAGAGGGCAGAAAAGCATGTCACCATGGTACAGACTGATCACCTGAAAGGAAAGCAAAAAAAAAAAAAAAACCCAGGCAGAATGACTAGGCAAATGGTATCTGTTTTGAGTCCTGATGAATTGGCAGTAAGCTTTCAGGTGTTTGAGAGGATTTTGAGGCAGTGGAAATATCTTGTGAAACCATTTGTCTTGCTCTTCAGCAGTGAAAAGCACCCACGTCACAGATTTGTGGACTGAGGGGAATAGGAAGGTTGTCACAGCAGTCAACAACTCTTCATCAGTTTTGAAACATAGGGCACCAGCTTAATTTTGTTCAGTCCTAAACTTTTTCTTAGGGTCTAATAAAAGAGAACTTATGCCACTTCAATAATCTCTTTTTGAACAGGAAGGCATTGCCTTTTAGACTTAGGGGAAATGTTATTAGAAGGAACAAGGATCTCTAATGAGGTCTACTGAACCAGTGAAAGGTTCATCATCCATCCAGGTAACCATGGCCTGCTGGCAAAGAAATAGAAGCGATGTGTTTTAATGAGGGATGTGTGTTGTGTGGAAGCAAAAATGCATTGCTGAAAGGTATGAAGCTACTTACTGCGTTGATGCTACGAAGAATATTTAGTCGCTAATACCAACAGATTCTTTCTTAATTTCATTCCCATATTATAGCAGAACTGGGAAAAGTACTATATTTATTTCACTGAATTGGGTTTATGTGGCAACATTTTGGTAGCAGGGGGACTACAAGGGTGGCTTCTGTGAGAAGCTGCTAGAAGCTTCCCCCATGTCCGATAGAGCCAATGCCAGCTGGCTCCAAGACGGACCACTGCTGGCCAAGGCTGAGCCAAGCAGCAATGGTGGTATTGCCTCTGTGATAACATATTTAAGAAGGGGAAAAGAAACTGTGCAACAACAATTTCAGCCAGAGAGAGGAGTGAGAATATGTGAGAGAAACAACTCTGCAGACACCAAGGTCAGTGAAGAAGGAGGGGGAGGAGGTGCTCCAGGCACCAGAGCAGAGATTACCCTGCAGCCTGTGGTGAAGACCATGGTGAGGCAGGCTGTCCCCCTGCAGCCCATGGAGGTTAACGGTGGAGCAGATATCCCCCTGCAGCCCATGGAGGACCCTATGCCAGGGCAGGTGGATGTGCCTGAAGGAGGCTGTGACGCCGTGGGAAGCCAGCACCAGAGCAGGCTCCTGGCAGGACCTGTGGACCCATGGAGAGAGAGGAGCCCACACTGGAGCAGGTTCACAGGCAGGACTTGTGACACCGTGGGGAACCCATGCTAGAGCAGTCTGTTCCTGAAGGACCACACCCTGTGGAAAGAGTGTGAGGAGTCCTCCCCCTGAAGAAGAAGGAGTGGAAGAAACAACGTGCGATGAACTAACCACAATGTCCATTCCCCATCCTGCTGCACTGCTGTGGGGGAGGAGATAGAGAAAATTGGGAGTAAAGTTAAGCCCGGGAAGAAGGGCAGGGTGGGGGGGGAGTTGTTTTAAGATTTAGTTTTATTTCTCTTTATCTTACTCTGATTTGATTGGTAATAAATTAAACTAATTTCCCCAAGTCGAGTCTGTTTTGCCCATGACAGTAATTAGTGAATGATCTCCCCCTGTCCTTATCTTGACCCATGAGCTTTTAATTATATTTTCTCTCTTCTGTCCAGTTTGGGAGGGGGAGTGATAGAGCGGCTTTCGTGGGCACCTGGCATCCAGTCAGGGTCAACCCACGACATTCACTAATGGGATACTGAAGAAACCTGTCTAGTGAGAAAACCCATCTGCAGAATTGCACCAGGAATGCAAATTTAGGGTGAATTTAAATCAGCTACGGGTGGTTGTTAGGAAATTCCACTCCTCTTGGTTTTCCATTTTGCAGTCTTCACAATTCTTAAGACCTTGAACAGTGCCTGGGGAATAACCTGTATCAGCTTTGTATGCACTATATTCATTCAGCCTGTGAGAGACTGCTGACCATTTTATATAAAGAAAATAGCTGTATGCAAAGGCACATGGGAAGGTTTTTCTGGATCATTTATTATTAATTTCATTATACTGAATTAATAACTAAGAAATTGTAGTCTGCTGCTTCTTTGCTTTTGACTCAAACAGAGCCTTCCTCAATTCAGGATGAGTTTTCTATTCAGTTACTTTTACTTACTTGGTGGTGATAAATTTCATTTGAAATCAACCACAGGCTTATTTAGTTAAACATACTACACATATAATGTCCTAGGCGGAATAGTTATGAAGAAGAGTCAGGAATATAGCCCCAGGATAAATTGAACTTTTTACTTGTGTCAAAAAATTATCTTCCTTTCTGTGCCTCATGCAAAAAGAATGCTAAGAAGTTAAGCTATTCTTTTTGGTAGGGTTAGAGAAGGCAGTGAAGTCCTCCCTGAAGAGAATGAAGCAGCTTGTGTGTGTAATAGTTTACTGGTGACTTTTAGTGAGTCCAAACAAAACGAGTTAGGGAGAGGACAGTTTCCAGGAACTGACTCATCCATTTCATTTTTGAAGCACATGCATGGTTGTCAGCATTCGTTCAGCAGAGGGACAGAATTCTACAAGCTCAGAGACAAGCTGGATTTTCACTATAGGAATATCTTTGGAGTTTGTTTTGTGCATTTGCTCAACACAATTTGCCTTAACCACTATTGAACAAAATAGGGTAATTACATACTTCCATTTTCATTGTTCTTGCATTTCTCTGGTCTCTGACTCGTTGTTGGCTATTGAACATTTTTATGGCCAGTCTTGGCATCCTCATGATTACTGGCTTATTGCCGGACTTACTGTCAGGGAGCAGCAAGAGCAAGGCTGCTCCACAAGGGAGGATGAGCTGGAAGCCAAGGGTGACCCCAGGCAGATACAGTGCCCTCAGGCAGTCCTGCAGCAGGGAGGTAGGGTGAGCAGAACAGGGTGCTGGGGACAGGGTCCATTGACAGTCCCAGACAGGGCAGGATGGAGAGTCAGGCTCAGGATCCACCTAAAACTGGAGAAAGGACTGGAAAGAAGGCTATCGTGTATGTCAAGTGTCCATCCATAAGACAGGACTGGAGACCTGCACACCTCCAGCAGTGCTCAAGGCAGGTCTGAGTGCCAGCCCCGAACTGACACGAAGCCTCTGCACTGGGGCAGAGTGTGTGTGGGGGCTCCCAGGGAGGATGGACTCAGCCAGGACCTATGGGTACCCCCAGGACTCTGACACTTACGATGTTAACTACCAGCAACTGCACACTTGGCTTACTAAAACCACATAATGCTTCATTAGACCAATACAACTCTCTGAAGGGCCATTTTATAAGCTCATAAACAAGCTTCGGCTCTTTTCTCAGACAGCTATGATTTTACCAATCCATACTAGATAGTCTAATACAGCAAATATTTGAAAGATATGATAATTCATCTACATGTGAGAATGCTTTTAAGCTCATTGAAGATAGTATCAGGTCTTCACTTTTCTTAGTCTTTTTCATTGCTGTACATGAGATTGGAGAGTCTCACAGAGGAGATGCAGTATTACCATTTTGAACAGTTGTATTCTGATTTTGCTTAGAATTGATGATAATTTGACAGAGCTAATTTCTAGAGTAAGGTAATTGCTTGAGACATTCAGACTTTTGCAGTCACCTAAACTAAGGTGGCTTAAGCAATTATTGCTCAAGGCTCTTTGCTGTACTCCTGCAGGTACTTTTTGCCCAGCAGGTATTATTGAGATGTATTCTTTAACCTCTGCAGTTGACAGCAAAAGATGTACTAGCACTGACCAGCGTCAATTTTCAGCTTCCTTTTTTATGTTAGGCTGTAAACTGTTACCTAGCAGGAGTTGCTGCCAGTCTGAGAAAGCTCTTCCTGTTGAGGGAAAATGAGGAAAGAGATGGGTGGACAACTGGGGGAGGTAACAACTTTAACCAGCCCTGCTTGATCCCCCACTGCTAATGAGTCAATAGTCACAGCTCTAACCTAAAGGGAAAAAAAAAAGCCCCTAACTTTCAAGAACATAAATCCTCAAACTGGAAAAAAAGCCAAAAAAGAAAAAGAACCCATCAACCAACCAATACAAAGTAAGCGAATAAGATAATTACTGGAAAAAAGAAATTCCCAATCAATATGGTTTTAGATTTCCACATCATGTTGTAGATTGCCATTGTGATTTCCACTAGAAATGCAGGTTTTGAATGTCATGATTTTCAATCATGTGACTGAGAAAGGATTGGAGCTAGCAGTTCTTTTGCCTTTTCTTTCCTTCTTTTTTTTCTTTCCATGTTCTAAACTGGCCAGAAATACTGAATCATTTTTGTGCGATGTGATATCTGAGCTAAGGAGCATGTTGCAGTACCTGTACCATCTTCATTGCCTGTATCCTCAGGGCCTGGTCTACTGTCACTTACCTTATGCTCTCATAGAATTGATTTGACTTAGCTAGGCTTATTCTAGATTGGCAGGGGACAATATTACGAAATTTATCATCTCCTAGGAAATCTGTCCTTGGAGACACAGGAGTACATCCTTTGGGGGTATTCTGTATTTGTACTAAAAGAGAGGGCATGAAATTTATTCCTATGGATTTGGTTACTATTACAAATCTGGAGTTCTATACCTCTGAGAGATAAATGGACAAAAAATTTCTCCTGCTTTTGCAGGGCAAACTCTATTGAGTCAGCTGAGTCAGATCACACTGACTGCACAAATTTTGATGCCACGAATCAAAGAATAGGTATAGCTATGCCAACACCCTGGCTGTGCCATTGTTTGACACTTTAGAGAACCGTGCAAAAATCCATAAACTACCTGGACAATTGTTCAAGTTACATATCTTGATTAAAAAAGTTATGGATGAAGAAGCAAAAGTCAGGGAAACTGATGATCTTTTTCTAGCTGGGTGCTCAGGTAGACACCTTGTATTTAACAGTACGTGAAGAAGATCTCTTTTGTTTCTCACTATTTTTCTAAATGCTCATATTTTATGAAGCATGCACATACTAATCCACAGACATACACGATTGGACTATTAAGACTCATTAAATGCATTGATTTGTCTTTCTTCTTTCTGTTTCTTATCAGTCATTAATGATGCACTATGACTTGCCTCTCAATTTTTTCATCTGTTTTCATCTACATTCCTCATATTTTATCTCAAAGAGTAGTCTTGTGCCATGAAGGCTCATCAAAGTCATAATTACATTTCATTCATCTGCATTGAACTGTCTGTCATCTGTTAGCATTTTGCGTGCTCTATATGTCTTTCCGCACTTGTCTGCGTTCTTCCTTATTATTTACTCCTCCTTGACCATCCATTACTGATTGCTAACTGCTTTCTGCTTTTAATTTTTTTAATTACCAGCTGTGTTTGTAACCTTCTAGCAGTTTCAACTCAGAAATATTGGTAACGCTTTTTTTCCACATTTAGCAAGTGTTTATACTTTTAACACTAATGTTTATCTACAAGACCAATGTGCCAAAGCAAGGCAGGATAAATCTCAGGATTGGGGTTTTGTTATATCCCACAGCTGTCTACACACTTTTGCCTAGTCTATCTTTTATTCTCTGGACGCTGTCCTTGACATAGCCTAAAACTCAAAAGCACTCCAAATTCCTTTTGTAAGTAATGCCTTTTGTAAGTAATTTCTTTTGTGATGTAAAATTGCCAGCTGATAATGACTAGATTGGTGGCCAGGAGGGGGTAAAGACTGTTACTGATGGTTTTCATTCTTTCTTGGCTTTATTATGGACCATGTTTTACTTTTATTTAATTAAAATGGTTTTTTAGGTTTTCTCATGTAACTGCTTATGTTTGTCTCTGAGATCTTTTTTCTTCTAGGTACCTGTTTCATCATTCATTACATCTTATTTTAAAAAAGAGTACATGTTATCAGCAAAGCTGTCATTTCACATATATGGAATACCTGGCAAAATTGGGTCCCAAAAGGTGATTTGCAACTTAGATGAAGAACCCAAATTTCAAAGGCCTGCCTTGAAAGAAATAAATGTCAAAAACATTAGTTATGGGCTGTACAGACACTGTATTCCTTATCTGTAAAATGGGACAAATGAACATCATTTCCTTCACAAGGAAATCCTTCTCATGAGTAGGTGAAGTTTATCAGACAGAAGGTTCCTGTAGAAAGATAAAATAGTATATACTTCATGGTTCAGATTCTTAACTGATGTGCATTGGTATAATTCAAACAGAGTCAATGAAACTATGGTGGTTTATATAAAAGGAAAAGTTGCATTTTCTTCATGCAACTACTTATAAATGATGATCAGATGACATATAAACCTTCTCTTCACAAGCAAAATGGATTCAGCTCCTTAACTCTCTTAAGCAATTAAATATTTTTTCCTCTTTTCCACTCTTTTGTTGGTTACCAGTTCCTTGTCAACTACAGCATCACCCACCCACACATCCCAGCTGCCACTGTCTCATTTTCCATCCAAAACAGCTAAATACATCACCTGTTATCAATACTGCCATTCATTCTCAAGAAACAATCAAGAAATAGGTACTCATCCAAGACTCCTGTAGCTATCCATGTTTGAAAGATTGAGGAACTCTATTTCTAGTCTATTTCCTGATCTTCATCAGCATAGAGTATAACATGGCTCCGGAGAAACTTCTGAACTTCCACTAGAAATAGTTAGTCACACAATGGGAATGGAACAAGTTTGTGGTATTCCCAAGGCAGTTGGTGAAAACTTCATGTCCAACAACAGCAGCCAGAAGGATGTCCATTCTCCTGGTCCTCAGGCCCATAGACAGGACTTTACCTCTGACTTCCCATGTCTTCTACTTCTCTGCTGCTCTGTCACAAATTCTGTGGGTTTTTTTGTCCAGCCATTTCACAGCTTGCTTGTTCCTGACATTTAGTTTGCCTTGCTAAATGCTATAGCACATTCAAGCCTTTTGACTGACCTCTACTTTGCTGCCATTTAATCACCTTTGCTAGCTTTCACCTCCTTTCTGCCAATGGATTGACTGCTCCACTGCTGCTACTTGTGTAACTGAGGTTCTTATTTTATTCATCTATGCTGAGGTATGCTGTGGATTAACTATTTCTTACTATTAGTTCTTAACTTTGACTTATTTATTGCTTCAAAGGACATAACTCTTCTCATGCTGCCTGCTTTTCTCTTCGTGTACTCCTTTTCCCTCCTTCTTTCCCTTACCCTTTCATTTCTTCAGTTCCCTTTATCTTACCCCAGAATCTCAAACCCTAAATCACTAAGTGTAATGTAATAGGCATGAGTGACTCTGCTGTTAGAACTTAAAAAAGAAAATGAAAAAGGGTCAGGGAAAATGGCCCAGTTAATCTCTGCTCCTCTATTTTATACAGCCATTTTCGCCCCTGCAGGACAGATAGCAAATGCTAACAACTTTCAACTTTACCCCAACTTGCCCACAGGCAAAGACAATGTGAAGTGGAAGATTAAATGGCCATGCCCTGTAGACATACATATCTTCTAGGAATGACATATTTTTGCTTTTTTTTTTTCTTTTTCCTCCCCATAAACTATATCTTCCCTTAAAATTTTCTCCTTCTGTGTTACCACTAGTGCTTTGTTGTATCTAAACACAGCATGTGGTAAACCAGGTACCACCGCAGTCTTCATTCTCAGTTCTGCTTAGCAATGGCAGATGAAAACAAAAACTCCGTTCTAGCTTATATAGCTGACAGCATAATTTAGAACTACTGTCTGCTCGACTGGTTAGTGCTACAGTCTCTCCACCTGACAGTAACTGCTCAAATTCAGTGTTTTTTGGCTCTCCTACTCCTGCCACACTACTGCCAGGGAAGTTTATGAGAGGAGCCAGCCTGAGACAGCTGTAAGCTAAAGAAATATTGAGCCGGAGGCAGGATCTGACTATATTTGAGACCTTGTGGCACAATTCCTGATCAAGAAGAGGGTCTCCTCCTCTGTGGAGTTGCCAATGAGAGTCTTCCTCGTGAACCAAATTGGGAGGAAAGAACTTTTGACTGGAATGGGTCCAGCAGTGTTTTAGGCCACATATCCCAAGTCTTACCCATCTTATGATAACAATAAACTTACACTGTGACTGAAACTTAATAGATACTTTCTGGTCATCCACCAGAGCACAAAAGCATTTTGGAAGAAGGATGGATGTGGTCTCTCTTACATTTTGGGAATGCAGTGGCCATAATTTGGGCATGTGTTGAGGGAGGATTATGAGGGCCTTCTAAAATGAGGCAACCCTCATTGTCTTAATCCAAATAGTCCATCTGGCTTATATGGTACTTTTTACATGTCTGTGACCTCTCTCTCCTCATCAGCTGCTCCCTCCAGGGTGAAAGAGTGACAAGATGGCTGGTGGTACCACACTTGATTTGAAAGCTATTAACAAAATTAATCCCCTAAAGAAAAAGGTGCAGGGAACAGTCTATAATTTACACTATTCGTGCAACCTTCAGTGGAAGTGTGAGAGGAAGGCTGAAAGGAAAATCAAAGATATGAAAATTAAAAAGCGTGAGGTAGGGATGGAGGAAAGCGTGGGAGCAGTAGATATCTGAAAGCTGTTTCATATTCATTTTGATTCAGTGTATTGTTAATCAGCAGCCTGTCTTTTTTTTTTTTTCATTTGGATGTACTTCTCAAACCATGAAACAACAGGACAAACCAATCACTTTTCAGTGTTAAATGCAAATTAAGGTTGTTTGCTTTATTAACTTTTGTAATGCAATATTTTGTGAAAATAATTTTTCATTAGTTCTTTCTAGCATAGGCAAGGATCTGCATCCAGACATATGTATAGTGTACAAACGCATGTATACACAAATAAATGCATTTGTATAGTCAGGGATCTGCCTATACTGGAACAATCTTTAAGCCAAATTCAACATTTATACAATTTGTCTCTCTGTATTATCCTAGCGTGTTTGGATTAAGCAAGTTTGCAACTTTATAATAAAAGATCACACACTCTCCCTTCCTGCCCTGTACACCCTGTACATCTGGGAGATGATTTTGGAAGTGCTAAGAAGAGGAAAGATCACTTCCTGGCATGTGTCTTACTTCAGCTGAACATGGCAGCAGGCCCTTTTCCATTGCTTATCTGGTGTTAGTGCTCTGCGAAGGGATGCCCTCACCACAGGACTGTCTCCTGCTCAGGTTAGTGGAAATGGTTGAATTATATGCCAACCCTTTACCAATCCCAAATCCAGCTGGACAGTGGTGAAAGAGCAATGCCCTTCTTCAGCCAGTGTGAATCACAGAGCATGTACTCTGGATGTCTTGCTCAGTGGTGAATCACTGAATGCTGGGTGGGGAAAGAGTCTCCTGGTATTGTCACGATGGAAAATCCCCCTCTCCTGTCTTCTCAGAAGACAACGATTAGTTAAAGGTAAACCCTTATGGACTCCAGTCTTTCAAAAGAACCCATACAAGTCACAAGTCATCATGGCTAGCAGTAAATACCTTGCTGTGTCGAAATCTCAAAACTTCAAGTTTTTCTTGTAGGCTCTGATCTCTCAAGTCATAAAAATGACATGCCTGCTTGCTTTTCCCCTGTGTTTTGTTTCTAACTTAAGAGCAGTGCTTATTTTCACAGCAATTGATGATGTCATCCCTTAAAAGCTGGAAAAGACTTACAAATGGTGTTGCAAAGGTTTGATATCTTCTCAGGAATGGCCAAACCTGTGCTGTTTCCTTCACCCTCCCATTCTGGATTTCTATAAAGTAGGCAGGAGTTGTTCTCACTGATTTAATCCTCTGTTTCAGTTATACCTGTTACAAAGTAGATGGCAGATGTTCTGCATCCTCCACATCTCAGAAAAGATTTTACATTGATAACACCTGTATTAGTTTTTAGATCTCATAAAAACATGCGGATGAATGTACATATTTTTGGCACTTGTAAGCAAAAGGTTGAGTTATGAACAAGTTGCTGCTGTGATCTCAGCAGATCCAGTGATTAATTGTGTACCTACTGCAAGTTTGTGCACATTTCTGGAGGTTTGTAGCAATATTCAGGTTTAACATTGTTTTTCGTAGGTATGCTTGACTTGCAACTGAAAAATAAATAGAATTTAAAGAACTGTAAAATATATATGGACAAATAGAGGAATATCATTATATGACTGGATATGTATTTATACAATGTAGAATAATGGTTCCAGAGAAACTTTTCTGGCCTATTGGGTGAATAAAATGCATTTCTTAAAGCATTCCAATAATACTTTCATAATATTATGGGGGAAATGGGCTAATTACTGCTAAGGACATTTAGATGAGTTTCCTGTATGTATTTACCTGTGAGACTCACTCTGCTTGACAGGAACTTTCAGCAATTATTATTTAACCTCCTAAATAATGTCCCCTTTAATTCTAATGGAAAATAGGCTGGAAAGCCTATTTACTTACTTAACTAAAAATAAACAAAATTTTAAGATACCTCACACTTAAAAAAACAAAACACAACAAACCCGAAGAGGTATATTTAATGGAAATTCAGTAAGCCAGAGATCCGAGACTAGAGATCACAAAGATTTGTGAAATATGTTTCTGATGGACAGAGATATTAAGAAGTGCATGAGCAGTATGTACAGCTTGGCTGGCACAAATGCCTTTGACACAGTCATTCCAAAAAGTGCTGTGACTGGAATAGCTTATTTTCCTTGGTCGGAAATTAGCATGAACCAGAAGAGGAAAAGTAGAGTTTATTTAGAATGATGTGTAATAACTCTAGTAGTACCTTGTACAAATGCTAGAGAGGTATAAGAGCATTCAGGACAAAATCCTTAATGAGACAACTTAACACCCAGGACACCTCTTGTCTTCCAGGGGCTTCCTTTCCACTGTTACTACATCACTGCTTTACTTTAGTTCAACATATTAATGAAAGCAGGGTCAACTCATTGTCAGATGAAGTTGCTCAGGGCTTTATCCTATCAGACCTTGAAAATGTCCAAGGATGGAGACTGTACAACCTCTCTGGGCAACCTATTTCATCTTGACTGCTCTTGTGGGGAGAAAGTTTTTCCATGTATCATGTGAACTGCTTTTCTTTCAGTTTATGCTTCTTATCTCTCATCCTCCCACCACACATCACTGTGAAGAGGCTGGCTCTGTCTTCTCAACACCCTCCATGTAGGTGTTAGGTCACCCCGAGGCCACCTTCTTCTCCAGGCTGAACGAGCCCTGGTCCCTCAACCTCTCTTCACAGGGCAAGAAATCCAGCTCCCAATCATGTTGGTGCCCCCTGCAGAACTCACTCCTCTTTATCTGTCTTTACTGTATGGAGTGGGCCAAAACTGGACAAAGTAGTCTTGTAGTGGTCTAATGACTGCTGTGTAAAGGGGAATAAACACGTCTCTTGATTTCCTGAATATGTTCTGCTCCTGTTCATACAGCTCAGGATGCAGTTGGCCCTTGCTGTTGCAGGTGCACACTGCTGGCCCATGCTCATCTTGCTGCCCACTATGACCCCCAGGACTTTTTCAGCAGAACTGCCCGCAACCAGTCCATTCCCAGCCCGTAACCCTGCAAGAGGCTCTGCTTCCCATGTGCAGGACTTTACGTTTGTCTTTGCTGAATTTGATAAGGCTCCTGTTGGCCCCATTCCTTCAGCAGGTCTGGGTCCCTCCATCCTCAACTGTATCAACTGTTCCCTCCTTCTTGGTGTCACCTGCAAACTTGAAGAAAGAGCACTTCATCACCTCCTTCAGGTTATTGTTAGAGATGCTAAACAGGATAGATATGTATGCAACATTTGTGTTTCAAGAATTCAAGTAGTTCATTGGGTCTTTCTGGTTCTGAGACTCACAAAGTCTCTCTCTTAACTGTTCTTAAGTCTGACCAGCTGAAGTGATTTGAACTAAGGGTAAATTGATGGGCTGTATTATAACACCAGAAAATGTCTTTATTTCACTGAAAATGTTATCTGAATGAAGACTGAAAGATTGTGTGGTTCATAATATTGGGCAGGCTTTCAACAAAGGGATTTCAAGAAAATCTCTGGTTCAGCAAATGCATAAAAGCAAGCCTTTTGATTTTCATAGCTGTGCAGTGTGGTGCTGGTGCTGGCAGGGTGGGCTTGATGTATAATTATAATTTCTAAGAATGATTTCTATTAAAATTGAAATGAAAGATCTTTGTGAGGAAATATGAGCTCTAAAATGTGAGTGTTACGTTCTAAGGATTGTCATTATTTTGAAGCCTTAAAAGAAATAAATGTTTCCAGAAGCAAACACAGGCTATTCAGATGCCAAATTCTTTTGTTTTCATAAGTGTCCCTTTGAATGCATTGAATTCAGCATTGAGTGCTTGGCATCTAATTAATTTGTTATCAAGGGGGAAGTCATGGAGCGATGCAATTCCCCATTCTCATAAGTACCAGAATCTGTTTTTAAAACTGTGGAGGCAGAGCACTAATAATAACAGGTTTCTCAGCTTAAATACTATTTCCCTTCCAGCTCCACATCATACCTTAAAGAAATCCTCCCCCAAACTCAGGGAAAAAAAATCAAAAAACAAATCCCCAAAAAACCCTCCTTAGCAAAATATAACCCTCAGGATTTTTTTCCATTAGTAAAGTAAATCACATCATTCTTTTGTTCTGCTTTGAGAAACCTTGTTCTCAGTACATTTTTAAATTAATGGAGATAATATTCTGGGGAAGATGAACCAAGGGGTTTGCATATTTTCTATGACTTGACTTCCAAGAGACCAATTAATTTTAACTAGAGTGATAGAGGGACAGTTCTGTTATTCACCTTTTCGAAGTGCAGAACAGGGCTTGCTTTAACTGAGTAGGCTCATCAAATTTACATCATCATTTAATTAAATGTTTGTAGCAATAATTGACCTCAGGAGTAAGTCATCTGGTAATAAATAGACTCTACAGTTTCTAAATAGTATTTTACTGACTCTGAGATGCTATTCATAGCCTGGTAGCTTTGCCACAAACCTCATCAGCAATTTACTTAAATGTATATTCCATTGTAAAATTGACAGTGAATAGAATGAAGTTTAACAATAGAGATTTCAGCACATGGTTCAAAACAGAAAATAACATGCATTGCTCAGAAACTTTTCTTTTCAGGGACAGATCAAAACTGAGCTAGGAAAAAAAACCCAGACAAACCACCCAAATCCTGATTTATTTAGTATCTTCATGTTTTTTGATTTTTTTATCTGCTTAAATAATTGTTTAAAGAATTCTGTGCATATCTCAATTTGAGTTCAATAATGTTTCAAGTAAAAAGGCAGAAGCTTTTTATTAGTTTCAATGAAATACAGTGATAACCTCAAGAAACCAAAATGGACATACATTTAATGTCCTCCCTCCTCCAAACTATCGATTTATTACTCTGCTTTTGTTTAAAACTTATGAGCTAAGTTCAGAGGTGATGCATAAAGTGTGTAATTTAGAGTCCTTTATGCTCAGTTAGACACCTTAAGACCTACTTACACTCACTTACTAAAGTATAAGTCAGTGAAATGGAGTGTAAATTGATGTGATTTACATGTGGAGGAGCTGGAAGAGTGAGAAGGTATTACCTATAGGAGGGAACAGACTTTTTATGAGCACTTTCTAATCTTCAGCTGGTTTTCTTGCTACACCTCTGTACCCCTGAGTAAACACATTTGCATTTGCCTGCTTAAGCTCCTGTGCATTCAGTGAGACTTTCTGGGCCAAAGTCGCTGATGATATGTAAGAAGTGTGATAGAAGTTGTGTGCTGAGGAGTGAGTATGAGGTTTATAAATAAGTAAGTAAAGGCTCTGGTTCACATTCTTCTTTGTAGTTAGCTGCAAACCCAGCAGTTTTGTAGTTACTTGTAATGACTGAAGATTTTCTCATCTAAGGTGCTTGCTCTGCCTTTTTTTGGGAAGATTTTTACATCCAATGCACGCTGCACATTGTGCCCTGGTGCCTTGTTTGACAAGCTGGCAGGTAAGAGGTAAGCTCCATCATGTTTTCTGTGGGATAAGAACATGCACCTGGCAGCTACCACATTGCTGTAATTTCACACTCTTACCCTGTGGTAAGTTGCTTTTTTGCCAAGCGAGCTATGTAAAGCCTTGTCAGCTCCCAGAATTGTAACACTTCAAACATGTCTGTTGAAGCACTACCAGTACAGAGGCAATTCCTGCAGGATAAAGAACCATAAATCTATTAATGACAATTTCTACTGCCTTAAAAATCTCTGCTGATAATACACGAATATAGTTGTTAAAAAAAAAAAAAATCCTGATCAAAATACTTACCCTAAGATCATGGTTATACATAAGCAATACTCAAGTTTAAAATGAATCTGAAGCATAATGAATATATGTGGGGAGAAAAGAGAAGTAAGAGGAGTAAAGGAGATATAAACTATCCTAGTTAAGACTCTGGGAAGACTTTGGCCTGGACTCCTCTGGAAAATTTTGCAGCATATGTCAGATAAAGTGTGAAAAACAAAACAGAAAAATCTATGCAGCTTTGCTATACTGGCAAAACCAGATACATTTGTTCCGGCCAAAAAATGTTTCAGCAAGTGTAGTTCATTTTGCTCAAAGAACTGACATTGGCTTTTCTTTTTTCTTTTTTTTTTAATGCTACATTTTTACAGAAAACCTTTACCAAATCATTGTAGTGATGTAGTTATCTATTTTAGTATACGAGATGATAAAGGCATTCATATAGGTATAGTCTATATGTAAATTTTTTGCTAAGTATATTAGTGTGATATACAGGTACAGTTAAACTTTATATAAAGGAGGAGTTAAGCCTTCATAAGAACTGTGCAATATTTTTTTTCTTATTTTTTAAAAATTTTTCCCACAGCTAAACTGTAAACAGGTAGCTAAACCACAATAAGAAAACCTACTCTGGGATTAAATTGATATTTCAGTTTGCATTCATATCTTGATTTATACTAAGAAGATTTTCCAGTGCAGCCAAAAGCTTTTTCTGTGTAGGACTGAATCCAACTAATGCTTTCTGAAACTTTAGTCAAGACAAGGCAAGTCGCTTTTTGTTACATATTAGAATGTTCCTGTGTCCCAATATTAACTCAACCCACTACGTATATAACTAACTTTGTCTTGCTTAGAGTTTTTGAAGGTGCTAATTAGCTCTTGCTAGCAAATAAAATAAAAATTTTCATCCTTTTCTCCCGCCCCCCATTCTTTTCTGAATGAAATCTTAGATTCACCCTTGAATTTAGGCATACGTTTTTCCCAGATAGTAATTTTGGTTCTGAGATTATGTACATTAGGGTCACCCACCTTATCTGTTAAGTCCTTCTTTCAATAACAAAGACATGAAGCCATCAAAGAATTTTACCTAATTGGTGGTCACAGTTACAGCCTGTTCTCAGCTCATTGTTAAACTGTACCTCCCAAATAAACACATATTATATCCTACTTGTTTCTATTTCAAAATAGTAAACATTATATTTTAAAACAAATGTTTTAAAAGAAAAAATAAATCCAGACAAAATACACCACTAATTCTGAGATGAGAACTAAAAAGGAGAGTTTGGGAGCTCTTGTAACTTAACTGACAATAGGGATTTATCATGTTGCTCTTTGTTAAAAAAACAAGATGAAAGTACAAGGAACTAAATTCAGAAGAAAGAGGAAATATGCCTGCTAGCTTACATAGAATATCCCCAAAGAGGATAACAAATACGAGGTCACTTGGAGAAACTGCTGATGTTCGTGTGAGCAAATCTTTATTTTAAGGGAAACTGACTCAGCAAAACAAAAAGTTATAGCAAATGTCAGTGAAACAATTTTCTATGAACTAGCAAGACATTAGAAAGAGTTTGTATGTGTAAATGCAGCTCAGGAACCAGCACGCTGTCCCCACAGGAGCTCTTTCACCGGCTGTGATGAGCAGGACCGCTTGGAACAGGGTGAGACCAGAGCTCCCTGTAGGGTAGTCCTGGCTGACCTGGGAGCTCATCATAGCATAGCCACATGCGTGGAAGTGTTGATTTACCAGCATCACTTTGACATTTGAAAAGTCTCACTATGGCTGCGTTCTCATGCACAGATGTTTGGGAATTAACTAAGGGAGTATAATTATCTATGTTATTTATGTGTCTCCAGTTACTGTACTATTTTGGTGTCAGCTGTAAAGCTAGGATAACAGCACTGGCCCAAGGAGATACTTCTCTTGCCATGATTCTGCTGAGTGTACAAGGAGAAGCTTTTATATTCCCTTGTCTTTCTGCATTTTTGCTTTTTATAGGTTAGTTGGGGACACCACATTTTGCCCCTAAGATTCACAATTAACATAACAAAAGACAGAAAATAAATCAAGATGATGGATTTTTCAATACAGTCACAGGAGATATAAATCTACCTTGGTACAGACTAAGATAGGAGTTCAGGAAGTGGATTCAGACTGTGAAGTCTTGTAAGATGAAGCCCAAAAAATACTTCATAAAGAATTTATTACTTAGATTCAGTCATTCTTCTTTTTCTTTCTCTTGTTTCATTTAATCATTTTTCTTGGGAAATTTTGGGCTGAAATCATACTTAAATTGTAGGGTGTTTTGTTTTTTTTTTTCCATTTCTGTTTGACAGACTTTGGGCAGTTAAATTTGAGGATACCAGAATTCATCAAACAAAATTAAAAGCTATTTGCCAGCACCTTCATCTCCCCAAACTTTTAGTAAACATCTTCAACATTTTTTTCACCAAATTCATCACCATTGACATCACATATGGGAAGAAACGTTAACCTGCGTAACTGCCTTTAAACAGTTACCAATGTTATGTAGTTTAAAGACAACAAGGTTTTGAGTGTGTTAATTCATTTTCTGCTTTGTAGAAGCTTTAACAGCCTTTGTATGAGTAAATGAGGCATTTTCTTCAAACATTACCCTTATATCTAAGCAGTTCCTATGTATGTGTAAAACATTCAATATTAGCCAAATTCATCTGCTTGTTCAAGTCAAGATTCTTTTTTATAAAGGGAATGCATAGCTATTTATAGCCATTTATTTTGTATTTGTTTATTGACTATGATCCTGACTTACTTGGGAACAGTTTTTAAAAGCTATATTGTTGTCTTAAAAAACAGATAGATTACTAGTGGGATTTTCAAAGGTACCTCACCTTTCTAAGGTAATTCTGCACATTTAAGAGTTGAAATATTTTATAAAAACTGATCCCTGAGATTTATACATTGTTATAATCCCAACCTTTTATCTGTGCTCTTCTGTTTTGAAGGACAGGTTGGCGTACAAAGTTTTTGTTCATGGGATGCATATTTTTGAGGTGAAGAAAAATACACCTTCAATAGTGCACAAAGCCACATTAAAGTCAAGGACCCACATTCTGCTATGATTGAATGATTGTGTCTTCACTGAAGTAGAAGGAGGTGTTCCAGATTGTCAGAAGCGTGAAATGAGAACAGGATCTTTCCCTAACATGCATCACTGTGAATTTTAACACCATACATATGTCTAAAATCCAAAGAAATTCATATCTATATTTGGCTTTGGAAGCATATGACATTTGAGTGAGCAGTTTTCTCAACAAAGAAGAATTAAAAATAACAGATAAATGTATTTAATGCAGAGCAAAACCAGATACAAATGGCATATGAATCAGTGAACAACTCAGGCTACGACCTCTTTGATTGATTCATGAATAGTTTATGTCCTCTTGATCTTTATGTTAATCACAGTTATTCCTGATTTTGTCATGCTACCTGCATTGAAAACAGGTCATTCCCTGATCCCTGGCAGGTCTCTGTTGGGTCAGGTTTTTGCTACAGTGTTCATCAAACAAATTCACATTTGATATTACAGAATGAGAAAAAGCAATCCAAGGCAGTAGTATTAATGTTACACCTCACCATCTGTATTTCAGCTTCAGCTGTAAAGGTAGCTATTGGTATTATTAAAAGTGTGTTAAAATAATGACTTAGGAAATGACCAGAGTCACAGGAAGCCAGGAAGAGAAGTCTTTCTAAGGTCTGGTCTAATCAGTTGGGACTTATCAACTGTCTGACACAAAAGGAAAGCTCATGAACATTTCTTGCAGTAGAAATACTCATTGAGATCTTTAATGGAAAGCAGGAAGAGTCTATGTTTCAAAGGAAGTGAAATAGTCAACTGGTCTGTCATATCCTGAGTTTTCTCCTCTCCATCTTTTTCCCTTTGTAAGACTTTGATTGTTATATTTTGGGCTTGGGACCATGCCACTTATGATCTTGCTGAAACTTCCTTTTTTTATCTGATATCTCAAGCAACAAAGGATGACCATGGATTATTAAGAAGAGCATAGTTCCTAGACACAGTTCCAGGGTGCTCTCCGGCTCCTTTTTCCTTTTGCCTATAATATCTCCTTGAAAGATGTGACATGATTCTCAGGAAAGATGCATTTTTTTATATGCATTAGCAAAGCCCATTAAAAACTCCATAGAGTATTTTTCACTTGGGCATGCAAAAGAGCAATTTTTCATTATTTGGAGTGTTCCATCTGCATTGTTTTATTAAACAGAACAAAAAGAAACAACCAAGCTCCACCAAAGCACTTTTGACAAAAGATCCAAGCATGTATGAAACCACAGGCAAATCCTTCCACTTAGGTCAGTCACCTGATCCGTAGGGGGGCACTGGTTTCACAACAAGTGGAGAGTGGTGGCTTCTGGACCTTTTCGCAGTGAGGAGTAGCTGCTCGTTAGCTGGATTCTCTATGGGATGAAGCTGGATAGGATCCTGAGCAACTCGGTCTTTCAAAGCTGAATCTAACTTGTATATTCACCCTGCTTTGAGTGGGTACTGGACTAATGGCCTCTGGATGTCCTTTCTATCCCCAATTACTGCATGATTCTAAGATGGTATTTTGGTTTTCTTTGGTCCAGGTTGTGGGGTTTAAGACTGAACTTTGGACCTCTCTGTTTCTACAGGAAAAAAATTGTAGTCTTAAGAATAACTTCCTTAAACTAATCTAGTAACCTGCAGACTCAGGAATAACTGAGTCAGTCAGTAAAAAGAGTAGGTGACTTCAAAACATAAAGAAAGTTCATTATATTTCACCTTTAAAACTCACCTCCTTATCCTTGGGATTCCCTTTAAAGAAAATTAGTGGACTAGCCAAATAAATCAGATCTCAAGCCATGGTTCAGAGACTCAGAAATCACAGAGTACAGCCTGCCTGTTGATGTAGCCTGGTACTCCAGGAGGGCAGGCTCTGCCCTGACAGCATTGCATAGAAACCATTCATTCAGTATGCTCTTACTGTTTCCAGAAGGTATCCTGGACATCCTGGTTAAGAGGTGACAAGTGGCTTCTCTCTTTCCCTCTTTGAATGTTCAGATAGACTTAAATGGGGCAAAGTGAATGACAGTGGTGACATCTTTCATTTTTTGTCTACTTTGGATAATCATTGGTTCAGAGTTTGGCTTGACTTGAATTTGAGCTCTGATTATCACCTTTTAGTATGTTATGAGCTGCCTCAAAAAGATGACAGGATAAGCATAAAACTCTCCTACCAAGGACAGAAGCAGAAGACAGCTAACACAAGGCATATGCTGTGGCAGGAACAGCTGCCCTAAAAGCTGTCTCTGTTTGGGATGGAGCTAATAAGAAGTAACTCAGAGAGGGAAGGAAGAAAAACTAAAGAGATACAACACTGTTGCAGAAATGATTTTTCCAGTTATGTTTTAAGGACCAAACTGCATTAGTCATTTCACCAGTGTTTGCATCTGGGAAAAAATGGGGGAATAATGTGTGAGTTCCGGGAAGAAATTAGAAATAAATTTATAAATCTATTCTCTGGAATTATTCTACAAGGACTTGTAAGTGAATGTTGAAGACTTGATACATTTATAAAACTCTTGAAAGGTTAATTTCTGTGCCCAATGTATTTCTGTTGTTGTTATTTCTGCCTTCTGAGTACATTATCTTTATAATCTGGTTAAATAAACTGTGGCTATAATTCAAATTTTTATTTTGCTGGTGCATCTTTGAGCACTGCTTAGCATCACTACATGTGGTAATTATGAGCAACAGCAGTTTCTGGGTTTAGGGACAATAGAAAAGGGGATCAGTTGTAAGATACATAAACTACAGATAGATGGAAATAGTGATTCTAGTCACCGTTCCCTTCACAGACAATGGCTCTGCTCTCATGTCAAGTTCTTGCGACAGTGATCAAGTACTGAAAGAACGAAATCAGCTCAGATTTTCAGTGTAGCAAAAGCTGTTTCTTGAACTTTGCTCTGAACTTCTGATTCCATAGAGATAATGCCCTTCTTAGTGCTGCTGAACTCCTAAGCTATAACTAATATCCAGAGAGTCATCTCTGCACTGCCACCTTCTCAAGAGAAAACTTTCTATTTTGTGCCCATGAGTAAACAGATAGGATCTGAATATTACTTTTAAACAAAACTTAGGAATCAGTCACTCTGCTTATCTACATATCTCTGGCTATATCCCAAAGGGCAGAAGAGAAGAAAATTGCTTAAGTACCTTTGAGGATATTGCTATTAGACGCTAATTTGCTCCTTTTGGCACAATGACATAGATAAAGAGAGATAGACAGCAAATATCAATTTATCAGGGACCTCAGGAGAAAGACATACTTATATACAACACATTTATATAAATAATTTCACCTCCTTGGTTCAGTTTCTCTGTCTATTAAATAGCTCTTGTTGCTGTTATCTACCATAAAGGGTCTTTGAGGGATCACCCTCATGAACTGTGCTAGCATGCATTCAACATTAGCTCAGTCATTTAGTAACTAATAATACTGTAATTTCATAATTGTGATTGAAAAAATGTGGTGAATTATGGCTTACAAAAAATACAGTAGAGAGAGTTTTTACAGTTATTTAAAAGCATGACTTCTGAAAGTTACCTGCTTTTTCACTGCTGTTCAATCTCTACAGGCACATGGATTTCCTAGGAAAATCCCTGTTGCTCAGAGAGAGGATCATGTGATCTCATGCTGCAAATATCCTCTCTCCTCTAAGCCAAGAAATTTTGACCCACTTACAATTCAGGTCAGTTTATACTCAGGACAGTTGCTCCACTGGACAGCTGGTTGTGTGCAGTTGTCTGAAGTCTATATTCTCTTTAATTTGCCTTAAAGTTCTCTCCATTGGGATAACTCATTAATGAACTAGTGGACAAAACCCATGAGGTTTCACCACCAGTGGCCATAATTCTTAACTAAATATGGTCAGAAATAAGGATTAACTTGCCTGAAATAAATTGTAGCACAAAACTTGTAGGACAGCAGGATAAGGTTCCAGGCACTTTTCAGCATAATTCTATTCTAGTGGATTGTCGACTGATGACAGCATGGGCAAGATCAGAGCTTTCATATCTTCTGAAGGGAAATTATCTTAGTACGTATAATCTTAATGCAATTTTTAGGAAATGTATGTTCACTCATCTCACTCATCTTAATTTTGCTCTTTTTTCCTTGAATTTTGTTGCAAGGCTTGAAAAAAATATGTATCAGGGCATTTAAATCAAGACTGGGGGGAGCAGAACTCCTGCAAAGCGTGAAATAGGTGTGCCACTGGCAGAGGAAGTCTAATGCTTTGGTGCACTGGGCCCATGAAACAGAAACAAGAAGATCTGCTGGTGATTAATGAAAATTCATGACTGATTTTTAGCCTGAATATCAAGGCTTTAAATACAGTCTTAGGACCTTAGTGACTTGGTAAATTAAGGCACCTCAGTTTCCTCTTTATAGATTTTTTTTGCATAGCCTTTCTAAGAATTTGTGGGCATGTAATCTTCTGGGTGCTGCATATCATTGTGTAAGCAATGCAAAATAAGTTCAGACAGCGTGAAACACTGCACTGTGGTGTTTCTGTCACCCTTGCTTCCTGTTTTCAACATCCAGATTTACAGCCTTCCTTGACAGAGTTATCAAGCTTCTTTTCTCCTAATAAAATGAAAATTGTATGTATCAGATTTCCTTTCAGGGTGAGGTTTCTAAATAGCATCACCTTGCTTTTTACATAACTAGGACTCTGGGATTGGCTTTCTTCTGTGCTCTTTGATACTGGCATACTGGCTTCACTGGGCTACCTTCTAATTTGTAGTGATTTTGGTGAGATGAGATTCAGGTCTGTCGTGCTGGAGATTTGCATAAGCAACTCTTTGTTCCATATGCAACACTGTGGTTTAACTTTTGATGGGAAAGTAGAACTCATGGTGTCTGTCCTATTTATCACTTTTTTGTTCCATTTTTTGAGATAAAAGTGTCGTATAGATGAATCATAGACAGCGGAGTATGTGTGTTTGGTTACTGTGTCACTTTTGGTAAATCAAATAGAAAAATCTTTTGTAATCAGCTAGCCTTTAACTTAATAACACTTTTGATAAATTACTTGTACACAGTAGGTCATCAAACCCAAACATTAAAGACTTCAGTTTGACAGTGCAGGAGTGAATCATACAGACACAAAAGGCCAAATTTACAATTCTTTATCTGCAGTAAAGAAAAAAAAATTGTATTGGCTTCAAGACCTGCACTAATGACTGAATAAAGAATTTTAGAGCTGGCCGAAGAAAGCTAAAGATACGCTTGAAGTGTAACTGTTCATTACAACAACTTTTCCAATTCCTTTATTACTGAGTTTTAGCACTCTGTGGATCATTGTTCTGTAGCTTATTGTATGTTACCATTAGGAAAGTCCTCCTTATATTCTTTTTTCCCCTTCTTTTCCTAATTTATTCCTATGTCTTGTACCTTTTCAGCTCCCCCCTCCCCCCTCTGCTGGAGCTGCCACACTTCAAAATATGTGAGAGAGAACAGGTTTGACAGCCTTTGGGGGGGGTGAAGGTTCTGGCGGGAGCAAGCCTCTCCAGCGTGCTCATCAGGCTAGTAGGGATAGTGTCATGGATGGCAATGTCTTACACTCTTGTCAGCCAAAAGTGTAAAGCGATTGCAGCCAAATCTTTCCTCACAACAAAAGGAGGAAAGACTGAAGAAACCTTCACTAGATAGTGAGTCGAAAGATTATAATGCTTTCCAATTTATAAACCAAGGCTCCCTTCAAAGTACTTTGCAAACGTACCTGCTTCTCATTTCTGTCACTTTCACGCTATAAAGAGGCCTTACAGTAGCTGTAAATATAATTTATTTGAATTTTATAGTCTTTTATGCTACTGGAACACTGTGCTGAGGCTTCAGCATAAATATGAATTAAAAGCCAGATTGTGCCATTAAGGCCTTCATAGGCCTAATTTAGAAATTCCCGTCTCAAAAAGGAGATCATAGAGGCAAAACAATTTTACAGAGTAACCCTGACTGCGCAAGGGAAGTTGCTACTTCAGTCTCCCCAGGACTCGGGCGTGCCCTCTCCTCAGCAGCCATGTGTGTGTGTGCACGCGTGCATACGTGTGTGTACACCTACCTCTTTCCTGTACCCTTAGGTGGCCAGCAGCTACAGAGACTCTCTCCAAGGAGATGACATTAAAGCAGGTATATCTGGCCCATTTGTTGGAAAAAGGTGGGGGGATGCTGGCTGTAATGTGGTGGCAGGCACGGGGAAGAAGCTCTCCATCTCAAGGTCAGCACCTCAGCAGCAGGAAGCTGCCAGCAACTTCAGTTTATGTTAATATGTTAAAACAAAAATGCAATTTATCCCATTTCAGTTTGCATTAAAACATGCTCTGTTCTCCTTGCTGCAAAGGTAGTAATCATAATAACCATTGGCAGATGAGCAGGACAGAGCATTTACCATGTTTGTCGTCCCTATGATATCACAAGACAAAATGTGACTAAACATCCTGAGGTTGAGAGAAAAAAATAGTACATCTCCACTCCCATTGCACATCCTCATAACAGCCAGGTAAAACATGATTTTTGCAAGCTCTTTTTGATACAGGTAAAAATAATTGTAGTCTATTTAAATATGATAGGTGAAAGACTCAACGTTAAGTGACATTTTCTAGGTCAGAAAGAGAATCAGCCTCTGTATTTGCAATGGAGTGCTGGAGCCCTGACTTCTGTCTTGTGCTCCTGCTGCTAAATCGTATCTCATAGAGCTGAGCAGTGACGAACGTGCTGCAGAATTTGTTTTGCAAACAAATATTTGACTTTCTACAGATCATTGAAGACCTGATAAAATGCTTAAGTGTCACCTAACTGATTTCTTTTTCTTTTTAATCGAAGAATCTTTTCATTCTTTTCATCTAAATGTATGGTTCAAATAAAATTGGAAAGGCCATTTACAGTTATCTTCAAATATAATACATGCAAATAGGCTTCACAAAGTCAGAGTGTTCAGAACAAGGCTTTGAAAGAAAAATTCCCATTAAAAGCATCAGTTATTTCAAAAATAGGAATCACATTTGTGATTAATCAAGAGGGCCAATGCTTCCTTCTTGCTTTCAGGTGTGGAGAGGTGAATGGCCAGGAAAGGGATGTGATGTGCGCAGCATTGGCAGCCTGGGTGCTGCTCCCCTGCACACAGGCTTACAGTGCAAATTCCACGGTGGGGAAGGGCAGACCAGGAGCCAAGCAAGCACTCCAGAGAGCAAGATAGCGAGATAGATAGTTCCTTCCCAGCAAAGACATGGGAATGCCTGCACTAGCTAATAATTTATCCAGCTCAAACCTCCAAAATGGGAGATTGAAGAGCACAAAAGGCATTCAGCATGTGACAGGAGAGGGTTGGGGGTTTTATGTTGTTTATTGTTTGCAGTATCTTCTTCTGAGAATTGAAGGCTTTCTTATGTTTGGGTAGAAAAGCAAAGACAACACAGACATTGAAAAATATATCCAAATACAACATTGGTAGGAAAAGCCAGTCTGAAAATGCTAGTGTGATGGAGGGATTCTGCACAGGGGACTTACACAGTTGTTTTTCATCCATTTTCAATAAATTAGCTAAATATATTACCTACATTATTTGTTGTTCATATTCCTTCAGATCACTGTCTATAGCAAAATTCCAATTTGACAAAATAATTTTTTTTTAGTTTAAGATCTTATAGATTTAAATTTGAAATATTTCATGTCAAACTTTATTCCTCCTTTACTCCTCCCTAGAAAGCAAAGGAGGCTTTTTACAAGTGTTTACATATTTAATCTTGTCAAGTTCTCGTATTAAAAAAAATGCTTAAAAAAAACAAATCAAGGCTTAGGAAGTATTAGGAAAGGGACTGAGTATGAAATGGAAAACATCATTGTGTTACCATATGTATTGGTCAAGTGCTCAGAGATTCAGCATTGAATTAATTTCTGATCTTCTTACCCGAAAATGGGATACAGTAAAACAAGACAAGGTACATTGAAAGGGGAGAAGGCTGATTAAAGAAACAAATGGCTTCTACATTAAGAATGTACAAATAATAAAAAAGACAAAGAAGACATAAATAAGGGGAAAATTACACAGATCTAAAGCAGCATTATTTGCCTGGGGAAGGCATGTTTATATGCAATGACTATTCACTGCTTCTCTGAATACAGGAAGCAATGGAAATCAAATTAAATTTTCATATATTAGGTTCAAACCAAACAAAATGTTTAGGTTTTTTTTTTCCTACACAAAAAAGTATTAATCTGTGCAACTTGTTGCTACAGTATGTTGCTGATACCAAAAATTCACATGAATTTAAAAAGCATTAGGCAGACTCAGAGAATAATCTATCAAAGGCTAACAAACATAAGACACAGCCTGCTACTCAAGAAGACCTTGAACATTGGACCAGAGGAAGGTGTTAGATTATACTAAGAAAACACCTCTTTAATAAATTTTTCTGTTTCTATACTGTTCTGTAGATGCCTCTACTCTTCTTGCATCTTCCTTGGCCATCACTGAAGACAAGAAACAAGACTGTGTATATCTTTTGTTCTACCAAGCTAAGTTACTCCTTTTCTGGAGAACAAAAAGTCTGAACAAACATCCAAAATTTAGCAAAACTAAATATTTTGATTATCAGAAAAATGTTTGCCAGGTTGCCGTGACTTAAGGTAAAAAAGAAATAGTAAAAAGGCAAACTATTTATTTACAAGACAGAAAACCTTATTTTCCTCCCACACCTTCTCATATCTACTTATAGTCATTACAGGTAAGAACATATGGCTTGTAAGGATACTTAAACATATAATTACATTAAAGATATAGTTAGTAAAGTAGTAAAACAAGCAGAATCAGACAATACAAAACTAAGGCTTATTTTATATTGGACTATGTTTAAAATGAAATTTTATTATTATTTTTGGACCAGATCCATTGAAAAGATTAAAGAATCCCTTCTTATTGTTTTTGTGAAGTTTTACCTTGGGATTATTTTGTTATCCTGCTTGCCTCAGTCAGTTTGCCTAACTTTCACCATCTAGTCATCTAAAAGAGCAATTAGAAGAAGTTTGTTTTAACAAAACAAAGTAAGTGAATTTTTATTATGCTCTGCTCTGCAATGAAATGATCTCTTCTGCTTTTGCTTTGCAGTTAATTATACAATCTCCTTCAAATTCTTAGTAAGCATAAATCTGCCTTTTCTGGTGATTGGTACAAAGATATCCTGATTTATAAAAATAGGGACACCTAATCCTAATAGCACATACCAAAAGGAATTGAATAAGAAAACAAAATGAAAAAGAACAAATCTTCAAAAGGTGAGGAACAAAACTGACTTTATTACCCCTAAATATGGTGTTCTAAGTGTGCAAATTTGGTTTCACATCATTACATCTCAAAAGCCTTAGCTACTATTTATCAGATTTATACTACTATTACCACTTTTAATTCAAGGAATCCTGATGTTGCATAGGAAGAATTTTTGTTAAACTAACTGAAGCTAAACTAACAGTAGCTGGAAAAAGCATACAAGCTTTTACACAGAAACTCTTCTTTTGGCCTTAAAAAGAAGACTTTTCTGTCTTAGAAAGCTGGACTATTTTTTTCAGTTATCACTCATTTCAATGACAAATATTTCTTCTTCCTACAAAATCTGAATTTCTCATAGCCTTAAGCAATCATGTCTGTGACGATGCTACTGAAATAAAGAGATCCTGAAGGACCAGCAGACTGAAAGGTGACTAAGAAGAGGTTGGAGCCATGACCATTTGTTTAGGAACAGATATCCTTCTGTCACTGGTATGGAGAGGCAGTGATGATCTAGCATAGTCAGAACTCGATCTGCTTGCTCTGAACAGCTGGAAGAACAAAGGTGAAGCATGTACTATTTAGTGTAATTCTGTGTGTTAGAAAAATCCAGAGCGTGATGGGAGTGATGCATTGCCTTGGTTCATCAGACTGGTCCTCCTGTGGTACAGATTATGTCTGAATCTGTCTGAGTTTGCTCAGTGTTTGAGATAAGGAAAGACTTTGAATCTTTCTAAAATCCCTTAAGAAACCAGACACCTGAACGGCAAACAGATGACATAAGCAGCAGTGGTCAATAATTTGGAAGTTTATCTCTCTTTTTACAATTCAGTAGGTGTTTAAACATTGATTTTCTTGAAATCAGTATCAGGCTCCCAGGTTCTAAATTAATTTTTAACCCTAATGTACAGAAAGAAATACTTCATTAAATTGCTGCTACTGTATTATTTGTCACAACCCCAACACCACTTTTTGCTGTTGCAGAGGCCTCGGTTCAGCAGCCCCTCATCCTCCAAGCTCCTTGAAATCAATAGCACTATATTCAATCCCCCATAAAATAACAAAAAGACTGTCAGCCTAAACCCCACATAGGACAGAAAGATATGGAAGGTCATGTGGTCATTATTTGCATTTAAGAGCAAAATAAGGGTTGAGAAATACTCTTTTAAAGCTGAAGTGTTATAGTTGTTTACCTAGAGCTTTGTGTAAGAAGGTTTCTTTGCTTCTTGGGCTCTCTGTGGCCTCCCAGGTGTGTAAGAAATCCTGACCTCCAACCTGATGTCAAAGTCTGAACATCCTCTTCCTAAAGTTTTCACCTTTGCATGCAGCTGCTGGACTAGAGTGTATTAATGTGATGTTCAGTTTGCCCTCGTTTTCCTGCCATTAAGGGAAACATGGACATTCAGTAAATTTGCCAATCTGCTGTGCTTGGTGTTACTGGACTAGGTCAGGAAGTCTGAAGTTTTATAAAGTGCCTTCCTTGCAGGAGCAATTAGAACCTGACAATTTTGTATTTGTTCTTGTCACTTACAGGCTTGTTTTAAATATAATACAACAGCAACAAATACAATGGGGTGATTATTATTACACTAAGATCATTTAGCATTGTTATGTCAGGTTAAGTTACATTTTTAAGAGGAAACCACCAAATTACCCATTTATGGTTCCAGTACGGTAAATCACAACACCTTTATTAAGATAGAAAACTCTACAAAAATAATACTATCTGCTCTATTTTTTTGATTAATTCTAGAATGTCTCTGCTATATATGAAAGGACAGAGAAGTAATAGCCAATATATGTCCAAAACACACAGAGGAGTTTGTATGTAGCTGCTACACATTTAATTTAAAAATGAAGCTCCTTATGTACATTCTCTCGCATGTTCTTATAGCTGTAAATGGACAGAGTGTACTTTGCATATGAAAGCAAACACAGTTGCACATCAGCAGGTAGGCCATAAGACTACATTGACCTTTTGAGGTCAATGAAAATAACATTAGTGATTTCAGTGGGCTTTTCAGTTAGATTCTGTGTATATGTACCTATGTCACCGGAGTGGTATATTTCAACTGCAATAGTAGACAAAATTATTTACAGCAAAATGAATCATCCTTGAGGTATGACTATTTTGCTTTCACTTACTAACCAAAACTTGCTTGGTTTTGTTCAAGAAGCTTTTACACAGCTTCACTCTCATTGCAGTAAAATAAAAATAAAAATTATTTAAACCTTTTTTTGCCTTCTTGCATAGTTTTACAAAAGAGCTTGGTGGTGCATGAATGGTTTCAATTAACTAAAAATATGTTTAATTTGTATAAATCAATAATATGAGATAATCATGTTTAGAAGGTCAAATGAACAGAATGAAGAGAGGAAAATGCCTCTTTTAATCTTGATATTGTTTTAGGTTGAACACATTTTGTTGTTGACATTTGATTTTGTTACTGGTTGAAGTTCATATTACAACCATGGAGGCATATTTTTTTCAGGTTTAAATTTCTTTTTGTTTTAATGTAACTGTCAAGTCATGAAAAAAAGTCAGATCATACAAATAACAGTTTTAAATAGAAAAATATTTTATAAAGCAGTTAGATTTCATTTGTCTTAGCTTCAAAGAAGAATGGGTTATTTTAAACTTGCAAAGTCACTAGCAACCAATTTTGTATCTGATTTCCTTCATTTGTAAAGGCAAGCTGAAGCAAGAAATTTCCTGCTGATGTTCACAGTAAACATATCCCCATGTTTCACAAGCCATCAGAGATATTAGGTTCTAAAAGCTAATTTGAAATACCTGATGAAGAAAGAGCTTTTCTTCTAGTTGTCTGTTTCATCTGATAACTCTTCTAAATGCTCTGACAACAAGCAGGCTTAAATGTAAATTTTTTGTCTATTCAGAATTAATCTCTTGAAAGAGTTAAGAAGTAGTCCAGAACAAAGAAATCTTGAGGGAATTGTATTCTGTTGAAATGTATGATCCCGTCAAAACTGCATTTCTTATACTAGGTACAATTTGCAAACTTTCATTTTGTGGGGAAAAAAGAAAAAAACACCACAATGTTAAAAAAAATCTCATTTTACCATTTTCATAACAATGAAGTTTTGCTTTTGATTTTACCACTTGCATTTTATTTTCTATTTCTGTTGTGTTTTATCCAACTCTGTAAATTACAACACTTTAAAAGTTTAATCAGCCACAGTAATTTTCCCTCCCCTGTGTCACCCCTGCTAAATCTTACCTTCCTGGATGGTTTGGAGTCCGGGTGGTTTGTTATACATTGGAAATTCTTCACAAAACAGAACTTCTAGCTCCTGCACAGCTCTAAGAGCTGCCTCCAGTGTAAACAAATTTCCAAAAAGCTCTTCCCCGTCCTATGTAGATTTCATGTAGAAGAGCAATAATTCTGCAAGAGCCCACTTGCAAAGTGTCCAATCCTTGGTGCACCTGAAGTAGAGGTGAGCAGACCAATTGAGGAGGTCAGAGATATACATCTCAGGCAATTCAGGACAGACTTGGCTGTCCAAAATGAAAAGGGTACGCTTACACAGTGATGACCTGGGCCTGTGGGTTATTTTTAAAGTAAAACATGAAGTCTGCTCACTTCAGTGTAAGGAAAGGAACAAACAGAGGTCCTGCCTCCAGGAAGATGCTCAGGGCTGGAGATCAGGAACGGCAAGCGCTCATGTGGCACTGGGGCCCACACCTGAGGAGGGGGGGGGTGACATTTCTGATGTGCTCTTGACCACAGGGTCCCTGTTGGCTAATTCTCATCTAGTGATTGCTGAGCCGGGGGACACCGAGTGGCTCCGGTCCCCCTCCCCAGCTGCCTTTTGGCATGCTGCTGCGAGGGGTCTAGCGCTCTCAGTGCACTCTGTGGGGAGCCTGTGCACTCAGTGCAGAGGTTTCTGTGCCCAATTTTTTTAGTCACCTAAGTACTTTGTAGGCTCTGGCCTTTTGTAAAAATAAAACTGCAGCTGAATCTGAGGATATTTAGGGCAGGGCTATCTAAAATGAAGTTGTTTAACAAAGGTCATCTCTTGTCCAGATATCACAGTGCACTATTTTGCAGTGAAACTATTTGCTGAATTTCAATTCCTTGGCAAGTCTGAAGAAGAAATTTTTGCTGGCTTGATTTTCAAAATTGTGTGTATTTGTAGTTTCAGTTAGCTTCAGTGCTTATATACTGTTGTTTCTGTTAAGTATTCTTCATTGTTATTACATTTATATTGTTCATATAGTCACTTCGGGTTTTTGTTTTGTTTTGTTTTCCACAGAGCTATATACTTTCTTTCTTTAAGGAAAGAAAATATATTTCATGGACGCACATAGCTCACTGTTTTGACTGTTGATGTGTATTTCTGAGAACATGTTCAGGCTTTTTTGAAAGTTTTGATGTAACTGGCTGCCAGCATCAGAAAGAGTATTTCAGGCCTAGTGCTTGAAATGTATTTGCTTTTTCCAGGCCAGTTGAATAATGAAAACATGTTTAATTATTTCCAGCCTCTCGAATAGTGTACAGTGTAATTAATGATGATGTATATTTCCTCACTAATTAGAGAAAACTGCAGCACTAAGCTAATTGGACACAATAGTACCTCTGAAGAGCAATAAAACAAGTTTATAATTTCCTGTGATTGTCATAAAAATAGTATGAATACAATATGTAAAACAAAATTAGGAAAGCTGTGAAGATGATCTTCATAGCAAGATGAATTCCTAACTGTCAGTTCACTTCAGAATCAAGTGTGTCTTTGCCTTATTTCATTCAAACCTCCTTCCTTTTAAGTGTAGCTGCCCACGAGCATGCTGGACCTCACCTCTCAAAACTCCCTATGCCGCCTTCTGCTCAGGCAGGAAAATCCTCCCCTGTAGCTACTTGGATTCTCACAAATCTACTGTGACACAACTCACTGACATTTGCTTATTTGTCCCAAAAACTTAGCTTCTGGAGTCACACTAATTTTTATGAATTTCAGCTTTCTTGGGAGGGGAAGAGCATCTATAGAACAAGTCTGAGAATGGATTCTGTCACATGCTAAAAGGTAAAAAAGAAACTGGGCAAAGAACAAAAAAACCCATACAAAGTACATCCATGATATCATAGTGATCATCTGAAGGATTTAAAGCTAGTTTCATCATATTGGTGAAGTCATCCTCCAGCTCCTGAATTATGACTGTCTGAGATTAGAAAAAACTATTATCAAGTCCCATTGCATCAGTGTCTGAGAAAGTCTGGCTAGCGTTCCTTGGATTTGTTTAATCCTTTGGTAATCTCATCTGAAAAAAAAAAAAAAGAAGAAAGAAGGAAAGAAAGAAAGAAAGAAAGAAGGAAGGAAAGAAGGAAAGAAGGAAGGAAGGAAGGAAGGAAGGAAGGAAGGAAAACTCTCCCCACCAAACATAAGTATTTCTATCTTATTACTTTTTCTTCATTGCTCATTCCCCATTTTTGTTATTTCAGGTTTTAAATGATCATGGTCCTCAGTTTAAACTGAAAGGTAATTTTGCCTGAATCCTCCTAATGAAGCATTATATTTACATATTTTTCAAAGCACAGCCTAAATCTTTCTCTCTGGTTCTGTGAAGTATTTCCAGGGGTTGACTTCTGAGACACAATACACAGCAGAGTTGGAAAAAACTCAGATGGGTTTAATGCCAGAGCAAAGTTGTTTTGAACTGTGGAAGTGAGAAAGTGGCAGAAGTTTTCTTGTTATCCACAAAAATGCTACAAGACAGGCAAGTGGGTTACTTCTTTGTGTATGTCAAAATCCTCAAAGATGGCAAATTTAATTTTGCCTTTTTCTACTTCAGTACCAACCAAGAGACTAGTTGTGACCCTCATGGGAGGTGGCAGGCGTCTCTGCCACTGCTCCTCTCCCTGGGCCAGGAGGCTCGGGACAGCAGTATCTATCTTACTGCTCTGTGGCCAGAGATTTGGTGTCATGCAGTTGCCTTTCACAAAGAGAATACGACACTACATAAGATCCCTCCTTTAAAAGGAATAATCATTGTATTTGTTTCCTTAATTACGAACATGGGTTACGGTCAGTACTTTCTCCTGGGATCTGGGATATAAATACAGTGTTAGGAGCGGAAAGCACATCAAAAACAAAACACAGCTGAAAAGTTCTTTTAAATCTTAGCACCTATGATAATATTAGTGATCTTTACAGTACACTAATGGAGAACTGTCTCCATGTTCTACGCTTTCTTGCAGGCAGCCCCATGCAGTCACACCTGTGACAAGATGGTGCTGGGAAAAATTAGCAGTGGCCTGATCTATGGTGGGTTCTGTTTATGTCTAAGAAAGTGCAGCTCTACAGGCCATAACTACAGTTAAACTGTAACCTGAGACTGCTCAGATGCACTCAGACATGAAACGAGACTGTAAGCTCCTGAACCTTTGGCAACAATACCATTTCCATTGATGTTATCACCAGTTAAACTGTACCCACTGGGAATTAATTGTGCAAAAAATCCAAGTATAGAAAAAGCCACTGTGAATGCAATTGTTCACTGTAAACAGAGAGAGATTAAAAGCATTACAAAAGAGATATTTTCCCCACACATCCCACTGAATCTGCACTTGTACAGATTAAACACAAAATGTTATGACATTTTTGGACTTTTACTTAAAATGGCTCAGCTAACAAAAGGAGACACTTAATTCTGCTAGCTTTGATACACAGCTGTTCAAATAAATTAGGCATTAGGGAGATGACCCGCAGGACTATTTGCACTTGAGCTTTTCTTTCTTAAAGGACTAAGTCTGTGGTTTTTTTTTAATTTCTCTAAGAAGAGCTGTAGACCTTGTGTCAGCAGAGAGAAGATGGACAGCACAAAAACTTAAGCATAAGAGAAAACAGACACAGAACTGAGTATTTTGACTTTGTTCGTTCTTTTTTTTTTTTTTCCCAAATCCTTCCCTGCCCACTGCAGTAAGAGGCAGCAACAATATCTTATAGTGACAAGCGCTGAGGGTACTAATAGGCTTTAATAACCCTGACCTGCCTCACCTGGGACATCCATTCCTGCAATGGTCTCAGGAGCCCATTTAAATTCAGGTTTGGGAGTTTAGTCTTTTCCTAAGCTGACCTGTCTCAAGCTGTCAGTCCTGTATCCTGGATGGACCCCTTGTATGAGTATGTTGCATTGTTGGTAGCCCTCTCTCTGCCCCCGGTGTTTTTTGTCACTGACTGGGCTTTCTGCTTGGTATGCTGGTGGCTCTGTTGCCAGCACTGAGTCTGCCTGCTGTGTTCAGCTCCTGTCCCCCTCAGCTCCCTGCTGCTGAGGGGACAGCTGGCCCTTGCTGTTGCCTGATGAGCAGTACATGTATGCCATTTGATACCCATGCAGTGCTCTGAAAGATATTGATAATCTGGATGCCTATGCTGTTATATTCTGGGAGAAATTTCCCTTTGGACCCTTGCTTAGTGCATCACTTTTGTGCATGAAAGGAAGAATAATTTTTCTTAAATAATCAATAATGACATGATAACTTAAAATGTAGTGGCCTAATCTTCAAAGACAGTGAGCGAGAGCTGTTTCTACTGGTGTCAGAGGCAGATATGGTGTTTGGCACTTCTGTAACTCAACCCCCTACATGTTAAGGTCTTGGCCCAAGCTTTGGATAAGTTTTAATAATCCCAGTTTTTCTGATTGCTCTGCAGAATGTTTTATGCCTTTTGGAGATAACTGAAGCCCAGAGTAATTGGGCTGTGCTTTTAACCTCTTCCTATATTGGGGGCAAGAAGCAGATGATTAAGAGGTACGTATACTGGATATATGCTAGCCAGGGGAGGAACATTTTTGCTGGAGGTGCAGGACGAACCACCTTTGATTCTATTTGTGCCTTCACAGCAGTGAAAAGGGGGCAGAGTGAATATACATATATCTCAGAACAGCTCACCTTGCCTGTGTAAGTTCTGTTGTGTCTGAATCTCTACTCATATTGAAAGAGAATTTGAAGCGGTCACTGGTATATATTGCATCCTAATGCATATAGAGATAGGGGATGGATTTAAGTCCTTCACATTTTTCTGTGGTAGCGTGGAAAGGAGATTAATTTATCCACTTGATGCACTTGGTTGAAGTGAACTATGTTATACTAGTCCAACAAAGCTGAGGCAAGCATTTGAGGTTTACCTATTGGTCCAGATTGAAAAGCAATAACATATACTGGTTTTCATTTTGCAAAACCTATTGTACATGTGGAAGAAGGAATAGCTGAGGTTTTGATAGTTCACAGTGAAATATTTGTTCAGATTGGAACTGGACCTGAGGAAATGGTCTTTTTCTCTGGGTTGCCAGCTGACACTCAATCCCTGCTAGCAACGTTTACAAGGAACCATCCTTTGTGCATTATCCTCATCCTCAGTCCAGGTTTTGACTAGGGCTATGAAACAAATACAGGGAGGGAACAACTCAAACTCTTTGTACAAAGCCTCATTTACATTTCCCTTCTTAAGTATAGTAAAAGATTCATGTGTGAAGTACCCTTAGTATGAACACATACAAGTGACATATATACAATGCTTTTCAGTGAAGGATAAACAAATGCAAAGTACCCTTATGGCTTACTTTTTTTGTTGTAAAATATACTTGTATACTATGTTGGGAAGGGTTTCAGTGACTCTGCAACCACACTGGGCCACAGAGGGGTACCAGTATATAAAATACTTATTAAAAAAAATAGCTCATACCACCACCTCCCTGGCTAAGCTTAAATACCTTTTTCACCTCTTGGCTAAGGGTAAGGAAAAGGGGACTTTGAACCACTTCGTTGACAACCTCTTTCATGTCTCTATTAGGTTTTATGGATGTATAACACAAACAGGGGCAGCTGACAGCTCCTTGATTTTTAGCAAGTTATGGCTGGTGCACACACATGGCTGAAGACAAGACTAGTTAAAGTCAACTTTAATTCTTATTCATCCTTCACCTCTCCATTTACATTGTGCATCTCTCTGTCCTTTATTCATCTGTGTTTAGGTATTATTCTTCCCTCTTTCTAAAATGTTTTTTTTTGTTTCAGAAACAAAGATTAATTAAACTGATATTAACACTTATAATGCAATGCTATTGTGCAAAGTAGGATAAATTTCTAATAAAACCTGTTGAGTAAATACTTAACCAGGAGAAAAAGCTGTGTGAACAGTTATGTAAAGAGGACATGTAAGAGTTGAGCAGTTTCCAGAAAATCTACACTTCTGGTATGTTCTTGGCTGAGTTTTGGGAAGTATTTGGGAGAACAAAGTCTTGATTTCATAAGTTAAAAATGTGTATATAATGGAACTGTCTGGAGATATCTGTTATGTACTGTTGTTACTGAAGTCATGTTCATTAACAGAGGCTTTTCAGGTGTTAGTATGTATTGATTAATGCCGGGACTAGGAGGATCACCAGCCACTGTGACATGCTTACTGACTGTCGTGGTTTAGCCCAAGTCGGCAACTAAGCACCAC
>VYZW01033166.1:3724-24129 GCA_013401315.1 Balaeniceps rex
ATCCATCAAGCCATTCATGAGTGAGTTAAGGGAAGAACTGAAAACATAAGAGGATTTGCCCATACACTAAAAAACTGAAACCAAAGAGAATAACGAGGGTGTCTACCTTCAGGGAGTGCATCAACAGCACATAGGTAAACATATAACTCAGCCACAGAAAGAGTGAAAGTAGAGACAGCTCTCCGTTCAGTGCTTATCACCACTGGGGATCTCCAGTGAAAATTAAAGGAAAAATTCATTGAGCTTTCAACAGGCTAATTTAGTGATCTTATTCTAACAGTTCTTAAGGAGGAAGGTGATTCACCATTAACTATTTTCTATTTGTATTTAAATTGCAAATCACTGTAAATTAATAATTTGAATATTCTAAGTAGAAATAGATCTTAAATCTATTTAAAAAAAAAAAGAAAAATATTTAATCCATGAGGTAGAATTCCAAACATAACTGACTTTTCAGAGGATGGGGAAATGATTCGCCAAGTAGCATAGAGCAGGCATTTGTGCCTCAGTAAAAAGCACTCACCCACTACTGACATTTCATGTCATGGATTTTGATGACAAACTCAGATTCAGGTTCCACTGGTCTGAGAGTTCTTCTATTAATAGCTTGGGCACGCAGGGTGTAAAAGGCTTTCTCTTCCCTGTCAATTCTCCGAGTAGCATGAATGTCACCTGTTTTCTCATCAATTATAAAAAGAGTACCAGCCCCATCTCCTGACAAAATGTATTTGAGGGATCCATCTCCTTTGTCCTGGTCAGAATGAAGCTGAAAAGGAAGAAAAATAAGAGCATTTTATTTAGAAGTAATGAAAAGGTGGGTTTGGTTTTTTTCAAAAGTAATTATTATATATTAAATAATTCTGCATGCAGTAAACATGTTTAATACCAATAAAACAAAGTAATTTTCAGTCACCATTGACTGGCAGTCATGGTGTCATACTGAGGCATTTGTTTCCTAACTTAGCTCCAAGAATCTTTTAACTTGACTGTTGTGGCAGATTTTAGTTTTGCAGCAACACCTGTTCTCTGCTAAGAAACCTTTGCACCACAATTCTTAAAGAAGATTTTTATGTTAATACTGACCTTTTCCTTCCTTGAAGAGTTCCTATTAAAAATTCACAACCTGCTGTGCTAGTTGTAAATTCACTAAGCAGATAAAGAACATGGGAGAATACATGACAATTAAGGAAAACAGAACAACTGGTACAACTGGTTCCATGTCATACTAATTCTTTTTTTTATTTTATTTCATATTATTTATAATTCTCCTAAATTGGAGAACATTTCATTTTAAGTCATTATCATTTTCACTCCATCAACTAATGTAAATAGCCTAAAATAAAGAAACAAATTTATTAAGCATTCAGTATTGATTTAATACCCATTATGTAAGCAATATAAAGCTTAACTTCATCTGTTAATGACCTGTAGTACTGACTGACTTTAGTACATCCATAACAAAAAAAAATGTTTAATTATATTGCTTTGTTCAGTACAGTAATGTGGTTGACTCATTTGATCTTTTGAATACACTTACCATAAGTTCTTTCATCTACCTTATTGGAAAGTTCCTTCCAATCTCATTGATTTCATAATTAACTGAAAGAATCTGGCATTCAGATTTATTTTCACCGTGAAATGTATACTTTTTTTATTTTTCGGCTCAGCAGAAGGATTAAATCAGGTAGAAGCTCTGATTACAAAAATGAAGTGCAAATATAAAGACTTTTTTAAAAATCACACTCAAAAAATATCAGAATGTTCCAAAAAGTTTAAGACAGAATTAGTGCATTTTTTTCCTTTCCAAAAATAGTTATTTGAACACACATTAACAACATCAATTAGAACTGCAGTAAGATCATATTTAGTCATGTGAAGGGTTTTTGTTAATTTAAGCTCACGTTTCAGATTATGAAAAACTTCATACACATAGCTTAGTATAAATATCCCCCTTCGCATGCAATCATAGAAATATTTCTCTTTTTTGCCTGTGATGCCCTCATATTTTCTTCTATAGCATCCATTTTAAGTCAGTATCAGAAGTAGCATATTCAACTATCAGGGTTTTGAATGTGGCTTTCCTTGCCTTTTGTGCTGAAAACAAACATACATAGTGGAATGGTGGAATAAGCTGAAGTCAAACAGTAAACTTCTCTGCCATGAAACACTTTCAAACACTGAATGTTTCCCACACACTTGCAATATGTGGAACAGAATGAGCTCATGTGGAATCTTAGATCAAAGCCTTTATAGTAGAAATTTAGAAAACTATCATTGTTCTGAACTTTGATTTTCTATATAAAGGTTTTCCTATTTTCTTTCAGTTCAGAAATAAACTTGAGAAACACTGTAAATATGTATCAAAGAATGACAAATTAAACTTTGCTTACATTACATACGTGTATGTTTACTTTACAAAATACACATTTTCTTACTACTTTCTTTATTTCATTCTATAATAAATAAAGAAATAGAAAGCTCCACCAGACATGAAGAGTAGGAAAGTAGATGTTAAGAGAAATATTTTGCAAATAAATCCTATTCTTTCTTTTTCTTCCATTTCTCTTGCTGACTGAACTGAAGACTTCAAGCCATTCTCACTCTCCTTTTGGGGAATGAATTTTTACTGTGAACTTTAATCCCTCATGCTCCTCTCTTGATGGCCCATTAAAGTTGTGACCTTTCACCCTTTTAAGTAACATTCTTTTTAGGGGACTGGACAGTATCTTGCAGGCTGTGGCCCATTTTATAATGTCATTTAGTGTAACTAGTCCTCAAAAGCCTTTTAAGTGTTTTCTTCTCCAGCTCTTCCTAGGATACCACCTTATCTTCAAAAACGTTTTGGTCCTAAGAGCTCACTGGTGGTCCATGACCACTAGATACAATATTTTCACAGCTGACTGATGAAGAGTAGTTATAGGAGGCTGCTCTTCCTTAGACATGTGCACCAGAAATGCAAAATAAAAGCCCATTTGAGCAAGAAAGATTGGGGGGGGAGGGAATCTTTAAATGGGCACATTGCAATTTTCCCATATGCTTCCCAAAGTCAGATCTAGTATTATAAATTCTTACAAAAGTTGATGATAGTACATTGAGGCTGCAGTGCTTGTTCTTTAACTCAGAAATCAGTTAACAGAGTTTGGCAAAATCCATTCTAATAAATTCTCTGTCTCCAGAATAGCATAATCTCATTAAAACAGTTCCCAGGAATAGTATCTGGCCAAATTTAACTTACAAATCATGCATAGAAATTGTTTTGGAGAGTGATATTTAGCAAAAGCATGTCAGGAACTTGTAAAATAATTTAGCAATCCCAATAACTGCATTCTGGTGCCTGAGAATGTTGCCTGGCACTAGAAGCACAAACACGGTGTAGTGAACAGAACTAAATCAGAAAATGAAGAAGACCCCTACACTATAAAATATGAAGCTTTTGAACAACTATATTTAGATCCAATTCAGGATGGAAAGATCTTTTAACATACTTGTTTGTCTAATATGTAAGGTAGTACCAATGTTGATGGTTTTCCATTCCTTCTCCTGTAGCTATGTGTGTGTCAAGAATTCTTACTAACTTATTTGAAAGTGAAAAATATTCTTTTTACACCACTCACAAAATCATTAACCTCTTACCTCCACCAAATTCAAGCTTCATAACTGTTTTCCCACCTATATTAGCCACAAGACTGGAAAGGGAGCTGAATATATGATTTTGAGACATCCACATAAAGGATTTTAGGGAGCTGATATTTGCACTTCAAGGTAACCTATTTATATAAGGAATACTAACCTGCATACTTTAAAGAATACTTTAAGATATAACACTTTGCATTTTCTAAAAAAGTGTAATAATTTCACTTTGGATTGGTAATCCAATTTAAATTTCATGTATCTGCATCACAGTCCACAGTTACTGTAGAAAAATTTCAAATTCAGAATGACATTTCAGAAGGTCTTCTTGGGTGACCAGGAAACACAAACTGTAAATGCAATGAACAAGGCTTCCAGACATAATTAAAGGAGTGACAATGTGTATTATATATAAGCAAGGAAAGAGAATATCTCTCATCTCATTTTCTTAGCTCTTAATTCAATACTGATGTGATGAGAGGAATCAAGATGGCTAAAGACCACCCTATGTGCTTGACAGCCTTGAACACTGAGTCTTTACCCAGCTCTGAAATGCATGAGCAGTGTGTCAATCAGCACTGCAAAGTTTTGTCATTTTACTCTAGTATTAAAAAAAGTTCTGTGAAATATTTCTCTGCTACTTTTAGTATAAAGTGTTTCCTATAGTTATTTTGGCTAATGGGCATCTGTGATTCATGTCAGCCAAGCTGAGAAATGGAGAGACATCTGTTTCATTTAGCAATTTTATTGCACAAAATGATCAGCTGTGAAGATGTGGTTTTGTTTTCATATCTGTCACTGATATTTTGCAAACTCTTGTTTCAGTGAATTTCTTGCTGTTCTTGCATAGAAATATGTTCCTTTTCGGCTGTCAGTGGTATATGTACTTTATATATAATTTTTCTCACTTACAGAAAGTCAGAATGGCTGTTGGTTTTATTTTATATAGCCCTCTTTCATCATACAATAATTGCAACTACTGTGAAAGACAATTTTGCATATTTGGTCATCCATTTAAACTGGTTGAACAATCCTTCAAATTTTTTTCTACAGCACGTAATGTTTTCTACAGCACATATTATAATATTAGCACCTTCACTGGATACTTTGTAGAATGATGATAGTCTCTCTAAACACCGTCACAACAGTGGGCAGATTTGATCTTAAATCACCAGAGAATAATTGATCTAGAATTCCCACAATGGAGATACTTATTTTAAGCATCATGAACTGAACTATTAAATGATGCAATTGTTTAACATTAGCTGCACTTATTCTAAAAGATTTTCAGACTAGCTCATGTCCTGTGCAGTATTCATTTAGTTGCCAGATTTAACTGTCATGGCTTTGAGCCAGATTTTCCTCACCAAAGAGATTCACTTATTTTAATTTATCCTTAAGGTAACATTTAAAGCAACTCTCTTAAGTGATGCAAGAATTTGCACTAAGTTTTAATGAGACAAGTCACACATTTAATTTTATCACTGAGTTATATTGTCAGTTTGCCAGTCCTGTGCTATTGTGTGTTATTTAAGAGACAGGTTGTCCTGGTTTTGGCTGGGATAGAGTTCATTTTCTGCCTAGTAGCTGGCATAGTGCTGTGTTTTGGGTTTAGGATGAGAAGAATGCTGATAATACACTGATGTTTCAGTTGTTGCTAAGTAGTGCTTAGGCTAGTCAAGGACTTTTCAGCGTCCCATGCTCTGCCAGGTGCACAAGAAGTTGGGAGGGGGCACAGCCAAGATAGTTGATCCAAATTGACCAAAGGGCTATTCCATACCATATGACATCATGCTCAGTATATAAACTGGGGGGAGTCAGCCGGGGGCAGTGATCGCTGCTGGGGGACTTACTGGGCATCGGTCAGCGGGTGGTGAGGAGTTGCATTGTGCATCACTTGTTTCGTATATTCTTTTATCATTATTATTATTATTATTATTATTATTATTATTATTATTATTATTATTTTCTGTTCCTCTACTGTCCTATTAAACTGCCTTTATCTCGACCCTGGGTTTTATTTTTTTTTCCCGATTCTCTCCCCCATCCCACTGGGGCAGGGGNGGGGGCAGTGATCGCTGCTGGGGGACTTACTGGGCATCGGTCAGCGGGTGGTGAGGAGTTGCATTGTGCATCACTTGTTTCGTATATTCTTTTATCATTATTATTATTATTATTATTATTATTATTATTATTATTATTATTATTTTCTGTTCCTCTACTGTCCTATTAAACTGCCTTTATCTCGACCCTGGGTTTTATTTTTTTTTCCCGATTCTCTCCCCCATCCCACTGGGGCAGGGGAGGGTGAGCAAGCGGCTGTGTGGTGCTTAGTTGCCAACTGGGGTTAAACCACAACACAGGTGGAGAATGAAAAAAGGCACATTTCAAAAAGAAAATTTTGTGAGACTGGGAAAGATAAAGGGAGAGCAAACTAAAATGGAAGTATAACAAATAATGCAAAATGAGGAGTGCTCTTGAATTCTTTTGCTTGCTGAGAAGCAGCAGCAAACAGAAATTAAAAACTCCAGCCTGCAGTGCATTTTCAGATTATATTAGTTTACTTTAACTTGATTCATTATCCAAAAGAAAGATAAAAATCATTGTTACCATTTCTATTGAGAAAGATTATAGTAATTCCTTGCTGTTCAAGACATTTGTGTGTTCCTACCAATGTTTTAAAATGGTAAGAGATGAATTAGAATTAATAATATTTTTAGGGTTCCTTTACACATCCCTGGTGAAGCAATGTCTATCACAGGATTAGAAATATTATTTTCCCAGCTCCCTACAATCACCACTATCAAATGATATAATCTGCAAGATTCTCAATTTCTACAAACTAATCATACAGCAAAGGTATTTTTTCATCGCTAGGCTTGCATCTTTTCCCCACTATTGTAACTTATTCTAAAGGAAGGTTTCACAATCTGGAGAAGGTAGATGGTCCTGTCACTGACAAAATCTTCCAGGATTTCAGCTAAGAAAGGCAGTTTCTTTTTTTGTGACATATCATATGAGCAGCAGAGAGTCTTATATAGATGCACTGAGTCAACGTGCCAATAACCAAACTCCCCCCTCAAGCCAAGGTCTTTAGCTGATGTTCAGAGAGCTAGGACAAGAAAGTTTCACCTTCATTAGACTTTTGCAGCTTCCAATCCAGAAGACACACAAGCATTGAGCTAACATGAACTAGAGACTAGTTCATGTGAATTTTGTACACCAAAGAGTTCTTGCATGAGCCAATATGCATTTTCTCTTCCAATTTTAATGTAATAAATACAGTCCCTACATCAGATGAAGACAGAAAGTAGGGAACTGTCACGGAAACTGAAGTGCCTTTACTTTCTGGCAACTTGGCCTAATACCTTCTGTAAATGATGGGGTATGAATAGGCAGAAGGCAATTCTCATGTTAAAGGGAAAAAAAAATCCTGACCTATGTCTGCTCTTCAGGTTACCATTCATTAAAAAAGTGGACTAAATGAAGAAATATTCTTTGGTCCTATTCCTATTCAGGTTGATGGCACAAGCCTATATTCCTACTTCCATGAGTGGTCTCTGTACGCTAACCTATGGTCTCAGTATGGAAATATGTCTGATAAGATTTTCCTCAGACTTTGGGGTTTTTTTTAACATACATATTTTTTATGTTTTATATTGTTTGGACTAAAATAAAAATCTGTACTGAATATTGTATAAAGGATGAAGTAGTTTCCATTCTCTCCATTCCATGAAGAAATGGCCTAGGAAGTCTAATATGCTAAAATAACACATATCTTTCATTTACTGAATTCAGAACAGCTTTTATGTATTTGAAAGCTTTGGGGTTTGTCTATTTAATTTTGGTTTTTTTTAAAGGAAAGTCACCACTAATCCTCATGCTCTCTGCATTAATGACAACAAAGAGGTAATTAAGAAGCAATTTTAGGTAACTTTTTTTTGTTAACAAGAATTTTTTTATTATAGCTTATATATGTTTTCCTAAAGTAGCCTAGTTATTGACAAAATAACCTTTAAAACAGCATTAGTTTTTATGTATCCTAATGTACAATTCGCACTATACATAAAAAGCATTGCATTTTTTTTAAACGAATTCAGAACACCATTAAGAATAGTGATGCTTAGTTCATTTCGCCTACTGCTGGAGGCCATTTAAAAACACATTAAACAAGATTGTCTTTGTTTCCATCTGAAATCACTGTAACATGTAAATTGGTAAGACCTGTGAAGATTTTCTACCTTTATTATGTGTGCATTTTCTCCTCATGAATATTCTAAAGTATATGTGTCTTTGGAAGAGGTATACTTAGGAGCAACAACAAATATATCACAGGGAACTGAATGACAGTCTGTCAACCCAGGAAGTGGAAAATGTCACCTAAGGTGGAGGGTATATATCAGAATTAAGGAATAAAAAACATTAAGATGTTATTTTAATAATCTCCAAAATGGTGATATACATGATAATATAGTATTATTATTGATTTAATCCAGAGGAAGGGAAGAGAGGGAAAGAGAGAGGGTAGACATATTTTTCATATGTCTCAGGAAACTACTGATGAATCTGAACTGATGCTGTATCTAATACTATAAGTTTTCAAACAATGAGGGACAAAAATGTCTTGGATCAATCCTGGCTTCATTTTATATCCCAGTGAGAACAGTGGGACTGTTCATGTAGTAGGTGGATAGTCCAGGAGAGATGTATCGATACCTTATAACCCTACAGGGGTAGTCAAGGTTTTAAAGGTAGATCTGTGAGAGAAGAGAGGCGGGATACATTTAAACACTTAAATGCTACTCACATTTTTATTTGCCCATCAAATTTGTCTCTCCTTTTAGTAAATTATAAAATCCATTATTCTAGAGAATAGTATTCTCAAGAAAAATCCTATCTATATACCAATTACTAAGTAAAGAAGTTATAGTTTAAATCATTATATACAATTACGTTACAGAATGGTTGAGGTTGGAAGGGACCTCTGGAGGTCATCTTGTCCAACCCACCCCTGCCTTAGAAACGCCATCTAGAGCCAGTTGCCCAGGACCATGTCTAGACAGCTTTTGAGTATCTCTGAGGATGGAGACTCCGCAACCTCTTTGCACAACCTGTGCCAGTGCTCAGTCACCCTCACAGGACAAAAGTGTTTCCTGATTTTCAGAGGCACCTCCTGTGTTTCAGTTTGTGCCCATTGCCTTTGGTCCTGTCACTGGACACNTCAGCAGCAAACTTGCTGAGGGTACACTCTGCCCCATCATCCAGATCATTTAAGAAGTTGTTAAACAGGACTGTACCCGTTATTGATTCCTGGGATATACCACTAGCTCTGGCCTCCAACTAGACTTTGCACTGCTGATCAGCACCCTCTGGACCTGGCCATTAAGCCAGTTTTCAGTCCACCTCACAGTCTGCTCATCCAACTTGTACATCAACACCTTCTCTATGAGGAGCTCATGGGAGGCAGTGTCAAAGGCCTTACTGAAGTCCAGGTAGACAATATCCACTGCTCTCCCTTCATCTTCCAGGCCAGCCACTTCATCACAGAAAGTTATCAAGTTGGTCAAGCATGACTTACCCTTGGTGAAGCCATGCTGACTACTCCTGATAATTTTCTTGACTTTAATATGCCGGGAAATGGCTTCCAGGATTAGCTGCTCCATCACTTTCCCACGGATCAAGGTGAGGCTGACTGGCTTGTAGTTCTCTAGGTCTTGCCCTTCTTGAAGATGGGGGTGACATTTGCTTTCCTTCAGTCTTTGGGTACTTCTCCCAGTCACCATTATCATTCAAAGATTATTGAGAGTGGCCTTGCAATGAATCTGCCAGCTCCCTCAGCACTCATGGGTGCATCCCATCAGGGCCCATGGACTTATGGAGGTCCAGTTTGCTCAGGTATTCCCTGGCCTGATCCTCTTCCATCAAGGATACATATTCCTTGCTCCAGCCCATGGAGCTGGGAGCATGGACCCCTTTCCCCATGGTCTCTGGGACCTGGGATTCCTGAAGACTTGTCTTGCTAGTAAAGACTGAGGCAAAGGCGGTATTCAGTACTTCCATCTTTTCCATGTCCTGTGTAACCAGGTCCTCCATCTCGTTGAGCAATGGGCCCACATTTCCCCTAGGCTTTCTTTTTTCTCCTATGTACTTATAGAAGCCCTTCTTGCCGTCTTTGACATCCCTGGTAAGATTCAATTCCACTGGAGCTTTAGTTTTCCTAACTTCATCCCTGGATGCTTGGATAATATTTCTGTATTCCTCTCAGGTTACATGTCCTTGCTTCCACTCTCTATATGGTTCTTTTTTGTGCTTGAATTTGGCCAGGAGAAACTTGTTCACACAGGCCTTCTGGCATTTTTGCCTGATTTCTTATTCGTTGGGATGGAGCTCTTTTGAGCTTGGAAGAGGTGGTCCTTGAATATTAACCAGCTTTTGTGGGCTTCTTTTGGGGCCTTATCCCATGGGACTCTTCTGAGCAGACCTTTGAAGAGGCCAAATGCTGTTCTGCTAAAGTCCTGAATTGTAAGCTTGCTTTTCACACTGCTCCCTCCCCCCAGGATCCTGAACTCCACCATCTCATGGTCAGTGCAGCGAAGGCTGCCTTTGACCTTCACATCCTCAGTGAGGCCCTCCTTTTTGGTAAGTATGAGGTCCAGCAGAGCACCTCTCCTTGTTGGCTCCTCAATCACTTGGAGGAAAAAGTTATCATATGTGCACTCCAGGAACCTCCTGGATTGCTTATGCACTGCTGTGTAGTTTCTCCAACAGATATCGGGGTGTTTGAAATCCTGCATGAGGACCAGGGCCTGTGAATGTGAGGCTGTTCCTATCTGTCTTTAGAAGACATTATCCACTTGTTCTTCCTGGTCAGGTAGACGATAGCAGACACCCACTATAATGCCACCTTTGCCTGTCCTCTCTTTACTCGTAACCCACAAACTCTCCTTTGGCTCCTCTTCCCTCCCCAAGCAGAGCTCCATGCACTCTAGCTGCTCTCTCACATAAAGGGCAACTCCCACTCCTTGTCTTCCCTTCCTGTGCTTCCTAAAGAGCCTGTTTCCCTCCATGGCAACAGTCCAATCATGGGAGCCATCCCTCCACATCTCTGTAATCCCAACAAGATCACAGCCCTGAAACTGCATGCAGATCTCTAACCGTTGCATTTATTCCCCATACAGTGTGCATTAGTATACAGGCACTCAAGAGGAGAATCCCAGCATGTTGTGTTCCCAGAGAGGGTTTGGGGGATTTGTCCATGTAGACACTTTGTAGGCACCTCAATTACATAGGAAATTACAATTACATAGGGAAATTTAACTGAAATTAATCGTGTTTGTATTAAGACTGGGTAGGTAGCTGTAATTAAAATTTAAATTAAAACTTCTCCTACCAAAGCAGCATATTTTATTCCTCTATCAGACTGTAAGATACCAAAATATCCATATTTGGATATAAATCTTGGCACAAGTCATATGGAGCATTACACGTTATGTGTGTATACATACAAGACAGCATCATCAGTGCAGTGAACTGTATTCCTCAACTACTGGAGACAGAAGTCCATCCTGATCTTTGCTGCTACAAAAGAACTGTACTCCATAGTAATTGCTTTCCATTGTAATGTTAATTGCTGGTTTCAAAAATGTGTTCTGTGTACTACATCACTGATGAAAAATTATTTCTAACTTACGTGAACTCTTAGTCAGCTGATAGGCCCAGTCAATATTTCCATAAAGCTTCTATGACATTTGCTGGCATTTGTAAGACATCAGAAGCACTCTTTACCTAATCTCCCTTTTTATAATTTCCAATAAAATATACTATATTGGTTATGCTGGTGGTGTTTGGGTTTTCTTTGTGTGGTTTTTGGTTTGTTTTTTTTTTAAAATCTCCTTGGTTTGGCATAAATTACTGCTTTATCTTTTATACCCAAACCCTCTATTCTTTTTGTTTTGTCTGTAGAACCACAGCAAGCTTTTGCATTCCCTTTTTTCCAGAATTAGGCCCAGTTTCATGAAACTTTAGTTCTTGCCTTGTGCACTATTAGCTCCTACTTTCTTCTTTTGGCAGTAAAAAGAATCCTAGAAAACTTCCTAATTCTCTTTTATGGTACACAGTCTTACACGGCACTTGAAATAGTATTCCTTGCTCCTTCAATGACTTTGTTTTCTGTAGCACGTCCTTATCCCTTCCTAGCAAATACATCAGTATTACTGAAATCTCTACCATTTTTCTTAAATTATAAACCTTGATTAATCCCATGCAGCTCTTTTCAGTGTCACACGGCTCAGTACTCCTCTAGCTATTACATTTATTTTACTTGGCTTTTACCAGAAAACATGCCACTCCTGACACATAGAGAATGGTCTGTCACATATCCTGACCTAACTAAAGAGATAATTAAGCAATCAGTTTCCTTATCTTCCAACTGTATTATTTATATAGCAGACTCATTATCCTTTTTGAATGACCTAAGACATCCTGCTGATTGCTAAAGGTATTTCTAAGTCCTCTGAGAAATCCTCTGTGGAGCTGGCATCCTCAGTAGCATCCCTGCATAAAAACTCATATTCCTGCACAGTAGTTCTTACAAGTGTCAGATATTTTTAAAGAACAAAAGGAGTGGAGAGTTCTGTGAAATTTTGCAAGTAAAAAATTAATGTCAATTTACAAAAGTCCTGTATCTTTCCTGGCTCTGTCCCCTCATAGATGTATTTATCTGCTATTTGGCTATACTCATTTAGCCTCTCCTGAAGCTCACATATTCTATTTCTCACATTAATTTATCATTTCACAAGTACCTCCACCTCATTAAAAGTTTTGCTAAATTTTATTAACATGGCCTGGAACACTGCATTACCCTTTCTATCTTTTCTGTTTCCTTCCTCAAAATGGATTGTTTCATTACATTTCTTTAAATTCCTACTCTTTAAAATATAAAACTTACATAGAACTCTCATTTTTTCTCCCTGTTCACTTCACCTCTTACACAATTGCATTAGTCATTTTTCACTGTCAAAATTTAAAATATCAATATCATTTTTATCATTTAGTACTAAGCTAGATAATTTATAAACATGATTGCCTAGGTAGTAATAGTTGCTAATTATTATATTCACTCCAAAATGATATTTCTTAAATACTTCTACTTCCTAAAGATCCCACTTGTAGTGGAATTAGCAATCATAAACATGGAGACTCAGAAATTTTAATTTATGCATATTTTACATCAAATGCCATATCTCAAAAAAGGATATGCAGAAGTTCTCATTGGAAGATGGGGTTCTTAATACAGAAGAAAGAAGTCTTCATTACTACTTCATGTCTCTGTATATCAAGTGTAATTTATTCTACTAATCACTATATTGTAGCATATATACTTCTAAATTATATATAATTACAAAAAACTATTAAAACTCTTTAGGAAGAGAACCCAGAAAAGTATTTTCATAACATAAACCAGTTTCTAAACTACATGGGAGGAAAGAGAGGCTGCTTCTTTACTCAGCTGTTTTTGGATGAGGAAGAGACAAAGTATTCTGCATGATCATCTCTACTGTATCATGCAGCCACTTTACAAAATGCTCAGAAAGGCAATCTTCCAAGTTCTTCTACAAAGTAGGTTTTTCAGTTTTGGGGTTTTTTTTTGCCACCACAGTTTCATCCTAAAATATTTCAAATCATCAAGTCCAACCTCTATTTCCAACCTCGTTGTCTTAATAAATGTCATTTGCTTGAGAACTATTAAGAAAGGACAACCATTCTTTGGGCAATAAAAATAAATCAGAAGTCACCAAAATATTGGCAATGAAGGACACAGTATGATTACCTCGAGCTTTATATCAAGAGGAAACTTAATTGTTCATGTCTTCCCACCACTGCTTTAAGATATATATGTAGGCAAGTTGAAAGGAAAGGCAGGCTCGAATGAAGTTCAGAAACAGAGACAGTACCTATACTTTTGCCTAAATAAAAATGACCCAATAAAAGTTAATTCAGTGTGGGTCTCCATTGTGTGTAATCAATAATGCTAAATCCAGGTAGCATAACTGGACTGAAGACCATAAATGTAAGAAATACAAGAGTATCAGTGTAAGCTCCTTGTAAGGAGCAAGGCTCTTCTACAACTAGGAAAAGGGGAACAGAAGAGATGAACAGAATTGCAATTGAGCACTGAGATTTTCTTCAATTTTTACACATTCTTGAAAGTATCTAGAATTTTTTCCCACAGAAGTTTTATATGCCCAGCCATCTGATTCTTACAGTGCAGGCAGTAATCTTTGCAACGACATAGTTTTCGAAAGTACAATATCATGAATATCCCAGAACATAATGTTCCTTCTTTCAGCTCATATTTTCCATCTAGATGCTTGCAATCAGTCTGTTTGGAAATGCCTTTTAGCATGCCAAACCACCTAATTATTCATTAATGCCTTTCCAAGTTTTTAGGTGTATTCAGACAAGTAAGGTACCTTGCGCCTGCGTTTCAGCAACAGGATGATCTGTGAATTAGATCTTTGAAATGAAACAAGACAGCTTCTGTTCTCAGACTTTAAGAGTATATGAATTCACCTATGGTTGCACATTTAATATTGCTACAGACCAAAATATTGCCAAATTAGAGGGCAATTTTTCCCCTCAGTGGTCCAGTCCTCCGTTAACACTCTCTGGTAAATAGCTGTTAAAAGACTCAGGAAACAGAAAATAATTTAGTCTAAGGAAGTAACACTGATGAGTTGGACAATGATGTTTTTTTACTCTTGCAAACAAATACTACTTTGTTGGCCAAGAACTTCAGATACATTGACCATATAGCCACTTACTGCCTCAAAACAGAAGGCATTGGAGGATTTGAAAGAACTTGCCGTTACAGCCTTTTTCGTTCAGATTATTTTTAATTATCTTCAAAGACAAAAACATTCTTATAAATATAAGGAAAAGCTTCCAGCAGGAAGACATTTTAAAAGGGTAAACATCAACTTTTAACTTCTTAGAACTCTCTCCCTCCTGGGTATTTTGTTGCAAGTCACCAATTTTCCCTCAGTATTACCCCTGGCTCTTCCTTGCTATCTGTGTATATAGGATATTTAAAAGGTCATCTGCATCTGATTTAAAAAAAAAATCAAGAGAGGAAAAAAAAAAGCCCCTAAAGTGTCAGCCTTTGAATTGCTGTTGAAACTATTGGCTATTTATACTTTTATCATTTCAAACAAGGTGTAGGTCAAACATTTCTAAAGGTCCTTTTTCTATTATTTTTTAATTCCTTGAGTGAGTGAATGTACTGTGATGAAGTGGACTCTACTTTTTCTGAGCTATGGCTTTGAATATAAATAATTTCAGTTTTATCAGTTCTTTCCTTTTTGGAGTATCTTTTTGTGACAAGCAGATACAATTTTAAATTTGAAAGAGAAATTGAACTGAAAGGAACTGGAAAGTTCAGACTAAACTACTTCCCTGTTTCTTATACTATTTTGAAGCATGATGCTGTTTTAAGTGCAATGCATAACTATGTACAAACTCTTGAGTTTGGAAACCCCCCGAGAGAGTTATAACTCTTCTCTGTGAAGGCAGCAAAATGCATCTTACTGGTGATTTTACACCTGCTGGAAGGATGCCCATAACTTAGATTATCTTCCCTCTAAATATTCCTGACCACTGATCAACACTGTTGCACTTTGTGCTTGCACAGAGCAGAATTGTCTCTTTTAGAAATTAGTTTCAAAATGGCCAATCACTGCTATTGGGATTATTAGGGGGGAAAAAAAATGTCGAACATTTTAAAATATGAGAGAGGCAGTGTCAGGAAACCTACCCCAGTGACTAGTAGGACCATACTGACCATTCAGGCTCATTATCACTTAACTTCTCATCAAATGCACACCAGAACCAAGCCTTTATTCCATTAATTATTTATATTGTAACTACCACCCGCTACTGTTGTAGACATCTCCTGCACTCAGAAAAGTCTGCCTTAGTTGCAACTTAAAGTGTGCTCATCAAAACAAAACACAAACACGCACAAAATCTCTCTGACATATCACAGTTTGAGTTCCCAGGTTCTGATTCTAAATTATGGACACAAGGCACCTGCTTTTATTCTTTGAAAACAAAAATGGAGTATATTGATAAATGGCTTGCACTCAAGTATCAATGTGTAAAAAAAGTAAAATGGAGAAGTCAAATAATCTTCTTCACTCTTGTATCAAAACTAGCAAGTTTTCATTAAACTATTCATACATTCCCAGTGGTTTGCATTTGCCATACTACCTTGTAGCAGTGAACACCGTTAGATGTAGCCTCCAGTTACTTGACAGAAAAAGAGGAAAACAATATTCAGCTACTAGTCCCTACTCATATTTTCATTAGTTTCTGAGTAGACATGAAAAGTATTTGCATAAAGGGTAAGCACATGAAAGCAATTAGATGGATGTAGAAAATCATGAATTGAAATCCCCACGCTGTTTTGAAAGTGTTATTTGTGAAGCACTCACACCAGATTAAAATTAAGTACGAGCATAGTGTATGATTCTACAATACTGAGATCTATTGACACATGGAAAAGGAAATAACAAAAAACTGTTTTAATATACATGAGATAAGTATGTTATCATATAGGGTGCAGGTGCCCCGGTGCCGGCAGCAGCAGCAGCAGCAGCGGGGGCTGCAGGGCGGCCCCTGTGAGGAGCGGCCGGGGCTGCCCCGCGCCGGACACAGCCGGTTCCAGCCGGCTCCAACGGCCCCAGCGCAGGGCAGGGCTGAGCCCCTCAGCCACGGGCGGGCGCCTCGGGGAAAGCCTGGGCAAGGAAGGGCAAAACGCTGCCCATGACATATGATATCAAATAGGAAATACATTTTAGTGCTTTACTTCAGAAGTTAAACATACCAATAGTAATATGTAAAAGCCGTACTTGAAAGAGAAAGCTTTCAAAAGCCTGCAAAGGGTCATTTTGATCAGGAAGAACTGGAAAGTTCATTTAATTTTCAACTGATTAATAACTCTGTTTAGCAGAATTTAATGTTTCAAGACCTGTTTCAATGAGCAGCTTCCTCTACTTTGCACCTCCTACAAGAAATGGCATGCAGTTTTAGTTTGTTTTCCTTAAGGGGGAAAAAAAGAATAATTATTAAAACCACGTCATGTTTTTCAGGATCTATTGCAGCTTCCATGCTTTGAATTTCAATTAAAGACCATTAACAGTGTTAAACTATATAATACTTATGGTCCTATAGAGGCCAGGGAGAAATAAGAACAGACTATCAAATTAGTATTTGCTTGAAAGCTGAGCAAATAGAAGTTTTAGAGATGATATACCATTTCATTCACTATAACTCCCAGTTATCATGACTTTTAAAATTATGCAAATTATGTATAAAACTGTACCCATAGAAATGAAAAAGGTCCTGGACTAAGCTTACTGTTTAACTTCAAGCTATTTTCTACAAGCACATTTACATATGTCTACCTGAGACATAGATGTGTCTACCTAAGCAATTTAGTGTCTTACAGTTCTTTTTTATGTGGTTCTTTGCTTCTCTGTTTGGAGTCTTGTAGTCTCAGAGAGTGGTTGCTGTCTTCTTGGGACCATGGTTCACTTTGTTCACCGGGGCATCACTTGCAATGTGAGTCAAGGTCCTCTGGCAATTAGCTATGTATGGGTATGAGATGTGAGCTTGGAACTGGCACAGACTTCATTGCCAGTGAAGATTTGATGCAGATACAAACCTGGCACCATGGTGCTTACCCTCTTTTCACCATACCAATTGGGAAAGAAGATATATCCATTTGATTACAACTAGATTAGCGCTGTTAGCCAGACAGTTTTTCCCTAGCAGCACCCATAGAGGCATTGGCACACTCTGAGCTCTCTCCCTTGTGTCCAACTCATACAGTAATAAAAATATAGGACACGTTGTCTTTCACTTCTGTCAAACCAGATCTTCTCTGCTAAGCTAGAGTTTGAATGGCACCACTGTTAATTAGCTTACTTTTTCATCTTTTTAGGTTTTTTGGTTTCATTTTGCTATCCTTGCCTATATCTTCCTTCCTTCCTTTCTTTCTTTCCTCCTTCTTTTCTTTCTTCCTTCATTCCTTTTTTCTTCCTTCATTCCTTTTTTCTTCTTTCTTTCTTTCTTTCTTCCTTCCTTCCTTCCTTTCTTTCTTTCTTTCTTTCTTTCTTTTTCTTTCTCAATATGTGCTGTATCTCATTTAATGCCTCACTTGACAGTTTGATCTACCAGCACCTGATGAGGCCCCACTGGTTTTATGAAATGTGTCTTGCAGTGCTAGGTGGTTTGGTTGGATGAACAGTCCTATTGAATTTACCATTTTACACAAAAAACACAATCCCAAAGCAGTCTCCCTGTATGGTCTTTAAGGACAGATTTTAAGCAGAGAGGCATTCAACACATCCAGCATTTCTCCTTAACAGAACAAATACTGACACTGAACTCCCTGAGAAGGGCAAAACTGCTTTGGAACATCTACCCTCATCTCTGTTGAATGTGCCTGCACCCCTAAAAAAAAGGTCTAAAAGGACAGCAATCCATTCCAGTACTAGTTCACTGTGAAGCACTGGAGTTTCACTGTGGGTCTCTGTTCTTTTTCACCCTTTCCAAGATTTGCCAGTCTAAAGAGGCAACTAGGAATGCTCACTTAGGTCTTTCATTTATGGTGCCTGGCACATCTGGCCAAAATTACCATCAGATAATTGGGACACTGGGGATCATCCCCTTAAGCAGTTGGATTGAGTATGCCCTCAGTATGTCCTACCCAAATGACCCAACCCCTCTTCCCTTGTTACCAGACAACACTTTTAAGAAACTCATATGCACAGACACCTGTTCAGGGCTGGGAATCCACAGCCTTTGAACAAATATATCTAGCTTTGGATTCAGGGACATGACAACTGTGGCTTTTTCAGTCTTTACTAAAAGACTGGTGCATATTACAAAGCCTTTGCATTCCTTAACAACTGTCTACTAATTCTGTCCTTTGTCATCCAGCAAAACCCGGTGTCTTGTAGGGATACATGCAGTACAGTAGCTGACAAATAATTCATTCTTTATGGGAATAAAACCTTACTATTCAGCCACCAGTAGCTTCTGCTGCTGTTTAATGAAGCAAGAAGTCAGAGACTCCAACATATGCTGTTTCCAAAGGGATAGTCCTTTTGCAAACAGAAAATACAAACCCTCTGCACACTTCAATTTAGAGTAGATGATGAATCTAACCAGTTATAGTCATAAACTCCCTACTAAGCTGGATCCCAACAGGCTTTGAGAAAGAATTTCATCTCAGCACTCACTGAGAATCAATCAACCTCCAGGACAATCTTACAGGAAGCTTTTGATGCCTCTGATGTTATTGGAAAACAATGGTTGTACCATGTGTTTTGAGAAGCCATCATAGTTCCTGTGTTCTGGACTACAAGAAGAGGTAGAAAAAAACCAGTCCTTCAAAAAGAAAAGAAGTTGAAACATATTCACTCTGACACTCTTGACCTGTGCTGAAATATCTGGGAGTCCACACATGTACCCCCAAAAGCATATCCTTGCCATAAATTGGTGCCTTAAATAACCCTCTTCACAGCCTATGTGTTAAGTCTTGTTGAGGAAGAAATAATATTCTAAATGTTGTTGTCCCTCAAGTGTCAATTCCACCACACTGTGGTATCTTCAATAAGATTTTTGAAGATACACAGCTGTGAAAAACTTGCTTTTTACATCCAGTAGAGTTACACCAAAAAAATCCAAAGTGGAAACTGTTAAAGGACAAGCTGTCCTCTTTCACCTTGGCACCTGAGTCCTAGACACAGCAGATCACAATTCATTCATTCAGTTTGCAGAATATCTTTCCTCCCTTTCCTTTCTTCTTTATTGATCTGTGCCACAAGCATCTGCTCTAGCTGAAAATTCAACCTCTACAGAACTTCAGTGCCACAGAGCTGATTCTCTTCACCTGAAAGGGAAGGCATTTTATGCTCAATCAGATCTTCACACCAAATATTATGCCTACATATGAGCACTTTCAATTAAAAATCCTACTCCTTAATCTCTCATGGCACCAAAGGTCTTTACAAAAGAGTGAGCTATGGTAGAAACACTCTTCAGGAATCAAAATACAGAAGTTTTTAAAAGGGTTTGGTAAGTATTCATCTTACCACTACAACAGCAACACTTCATTGGGATCTTTTTTTTTGTCCCACTTGATGGTGAACCCTTTGAAATCAAGACAACATGCTCTTTTGTATTACCGTCTCCAAAAGCAGTATTTTTGGTAGCTGCTGCATTGGAAAGAAAAGTCCATTCAAAATTCCTGCCCAGGATGGTTTCTGGCTTTCAGTTCTTTCAGGAAATTATTTTATTTAATCTTTCCTTAAAACTGACTGTTTCTCCAGCAGTGGCAACTCTATGCATATCTGATGTTAGCTAATCTTTATCCTTTTATGCTGACAGAACATGGACTTTCAGGAAAATGCATCTTTTTACCTCTCATGTTGCCAAATTCTATGCAAAATATTTCTCATTGGGTTATGAAATATATGAAGCAATACTAAGCAATACTAACAATACTAACTAATATGAAGGAATACCAGCAATACTAACTTAAACCAGTGTATTTAATTCCAATCCATACAGATTAACTAGAGTACAAGCAATATCTGAGGCTTCCCTACTTTACATTTTTAGGACTGGGCGGTAAGCTGTCCTAGGCTCCATTCATACTTTTGTTACACACTACTGTCCTGGTTTCAGCTGGGTTAGAGTTACTTTTC
>VYZW01033167.1:6115-28587 GCA_013401315.1 Balaeniceps rex
TGACAGCTGTAGAAACAGAGCACGAAAGAAATAAGCCCTCTGTGTCCACAGAAGAGGTACGGAGGCAGTGCAGCAACTCCTCCCAACATGCCTATTCTGCAGGCACCCATCCCGAGGGCCATTCCCTGCGACGCATTCATTTCTTTTCTGTCCAAAATACTAATAAGAGTGCCAATTAGCAGGAGGTGACTTAGATGGGTGATTTAGAGCCCGGTGCAGGTCAGCCCTCAGATGTTAGCAGCATGCACAAAGGTGAGTTCTACCCCGAGCACCAGCACAAGGCTGAAGTGACAACTTCAATGAGATGGGAACGGTGTGTAGGTCTCCCACTGCACTTCTGTAAGAGAAGGATATTTTCCTCCCTTTTTAAAAACAATTTTTTATAAAGGATCATGATATCTTATCCATGTTGAAGGACTCCAGCAAAATTTATCTTCAATCCTTTTGGGTGCAGAAGGCAGAGGGAACGGAGAGCCAAATGGGGACTGAAAAAACACATTTCAGTGGGAAGTGACACTGATTTCAGTAATTTGATTTCTGTAATGGGCTGGGAGGTTCAAAGAAACATAACTATACAATATCTTATTTTGACATTTCAAAATTACACATTTCAATTTTAATTATTCAAATATTTTTGTTGTAATGTAAAAAAGAGCATTAAGAAATCTAAAAATATTTTGATCTATATGAAAATTAAATAAACTTTTTGAATCAAAGCAACTGTGTGCCTCTTCTGAAACTACTGGCAAAACAGAAAGAAGCGTGTGTTTATCTTTTCACTCCTACAGTTCTACTGCTGATTAATATCTTACTGACTTCAGATGGATTTTGGAGACCAATCTAATCAACTTGCGCACAGCCTCTATTTCAGAGGTTTTCACCTACACTGTTTGGATTATATAGATGACTTTCTAATGCCAAATGTATAGACAAGCAAATATTTTAAAAAAAATATATTGAACAAAGCAGAAAAAAAAACCAACATTTCTCAAGTTTCCTCCCAAAATGTATTGAGAAAATATTTGCCATTCCTTAAGTAGAGGTTCCAGACAAGCTATGAGGAAGCTCAAAGGAGAATTGGGCACCAATCCCCAGATTTATGGGCTTCCAGGTCTCAAACGAGTCCTAGAAATCAAAATATTTTAAGTCTGGCATCTTTACTTTGAGACTTCCTATGTAGTTTCAAAACAGATTACCACCCTTCCCCCAGAAAACACAAAACCAAGCAGCCAAGCATTTAAGTTACATTTTTTTTTTCTTCCTATCATTGAAAGCCAAGTCCAAATCTGCTCACTGTTCTTTCATCAAGACCTGTTAGCCTGGTGGGAAAAAAAACCCCAACCAACTTCTGTTTTAGCATGGAGAATCATCACATTTATCTGGACAAATCTGAACTCCACTTACTAAGTGCTAAAGAAAAGCTATTCAGGTTCTCCATATGCTCAGCAGGGCGTGCTAATCTTGGGAGCACCCACATCGCACATGCTCTACCCAATTCCTCTTCCCTGCCCTGCCTTCAGCAGATGCTAGTAACATCTATGCATCTGTTGCTGCCTCACAAGTTGCTTTTATGTGCTTTGGGATTTGAAGGATACTTTCTGTCAAACAAACCTGTCACGGCAGCTGGAAAGCTCATAGGTAGATGAAGATGGTGATGTGAATCTGAGAACGAAAGGGAAATTGTTTCTTCCCACTTCCTCTCTGAATGCTAAGAGCCAAACCCTGAACCCTATTCTAATCTTAGCCTGAATCATGGACACAAGTGCTTAATTTGAGCCATAATTAAGCATAAAACCATCTGCTTCTACTGGCACCAGCCATTCTAAGCTCCAGGAGCTTGGTGAGCTAAGTCATTAGATTTACCTCTTCTTTCAAAAGACTCCAGCATGGGGGGTCCTCACCTCTTGTGTGCTTCAGGTGAACATTACAAGCCCTTTTATTTTCTTTTTAGCTATTTCAAAAAAAACATTGCTATTTTGTTGATTAAAATTCTTTACTGGTACCTCTCACTGCAAGATTTTGCAGACATTTGCTTTGCTCACAGTCTGTTGAAAGTTTGCATGCATCTGGCTGGCAGGCTTCTCTTTCACAGGCTCCAGTGCCTCTATGGCCTGTTACTCCAACTGGGGATTCAAGCTAACAGCACATTACCAAAGATCCTGTCTTATTTCTTAAGGTTTTTTCAAACCCAGTGACCTTTAGGGAAAAAAAATTCAAAACACAGAATGTTATTAATGCTTGCATTTCTGTACTGATATACTTTAAAATCTCTGGTTCCCCGGCCCTATCTGTTCTACCTATAAATTGTAGATTCCAAAGCAGAACCTACGTACTTGGATCCCAACCCAACCTCTATTACACTCAGCAAGAAAATCTACTGGTTCCAGTGACAGTTGATTCCTTGTATGAAAGTTGAATTTTTTTTTTTTTTGGTTGAATAAATACTGTAAGGAGCTGTTGCAGCAAGGGTTATTGCTGCATCAGCTCATCCCTTCTACTGGTTCCATCTCTCTGGTCATTTTTATAAGCCTTCAAAAAGATTTCTTCCTGCTTGTTCATTGGTGACTTTTACGCCCAAAGGCTACAAAGAGCAAGATACAAAGAGAAAGATACTAAGCAAGAAATGAAAAACTCTATACAGATAGAGCTGCTTCCTCAAGTGTACTGCTCAGAGCCAGAAACAAATCTTGTTGTCAAAACCAGAAATAACTGGACAGGAACATGCCTGTGACCAGACAGTGATCCCGTACAGCGAATGCCCAATTCTCCACTGCCTTGCACCTCCCCCTTAGCACCAGACTGTACCAGTTCAGCAGTATTTTTAAACACCCCCATAGCCCTGATGTCACCCACCAGATAGCAGAGAAAGCAACAAAGAATTGAGCCTTACTTTACTCCTTTGGATTCACCAAATTGCCAAGATACAACATCAACAGGCAGAAAATACACTCCAGCTGACACGATAATCAACTTTCGGTTTACTAGCTTAAAACTGTATCACTGCCCTCACCGTGTGGCACCGGATTAAAGTCTTTAGCTCTGACGAGCAGGCGCATCTCATCTCCTCCGGAATCAGTTCCTAAACAACCTTTTTTCAGCTCAGCATATTAAAGCAAGCCAGCATCTGAAGACAGGGTAGATGGCTGGGGACGGTAACATCTTCAAAATATACTGGAATATGGTAGTCCCAAATCAACTAAGGTACATGTGTGCAATGGTAAACTCAACGGCAAAAATTTAGGGTATTTTTTGTGTTCTCATTATTCAACTTGGAAGTTTTTCAGGGCCATTAGTGGTGGCACATGACTAGTGGGACTAGATGAGACTGCTCTAAAGCTGTGATGAGATGTGCCATCCCAGTAACAACTGCATTAGAAAAGCTGCATAAAATGGCTGTTTCTCCTGGCCTGTCCACAACTGTTTATTGTTACTATCCCCCTTCCAAGATCTTCGAGTCCAACTGCAAATGCAGTCAATCCCAAACACAGGAGACTGCGCCAAAACAAAATAAACAGCAAGACCCTTCAAAAATAAAGTGCCCTCCTATTTAAGATACTCGAAGTAACCTGACTCATCAGCAAAGGAAAACAGCATGTCCGATTACAGACCAGAACAAATATTTTTCCTGCGAAGGGTATGTCTTCATAGCTAGCTCAGATACCATCTTTTGCCTACCTGCATCTGCACGCAAGGAGGCTTCAAATCAGGTGACACCTTCTCCCTAGGATAGTCAGTCATCCTTGGAGAGATGCTAAAATGCAAAACAAAGCTGTCACTTAAACTGATAGCCTGCCTTTCTGGCAGTGAGGATGTCAGCTTGACTCTTCGGGGTGCTGAACGTCTTCCCTGTGGGCTGGCTGGAAAAAAACAAGTTACTTTTCATGAAAAAAGTCATAGTTTGCAACTTTGTTTCATAGCACAGCAGAACAAAACAAGACCTTATGAAAGGGTTTTTAAAAAAAACAACAATCCAATCCAGAGGATGCAGCTTCTCAGTGGTTAAAGAAGCCACCTGAAAAGACAGGAGATTTAAGTTCAAATTCTCTTCTATCTGGTGCGGTGCAAGAAGGCAAAGCTGAATCGCTGCTATCCCAAGGGAATGTCCTGTTCCTAAAGCTGTGGGAGCCGCCTTTGTAAACCTATCCATATAGAATACAGAACAAGCTTAGTCAGAATAACTCAAGTGTCTGATCTGACAGTTTGGTACTTAAAATGCTTCTCCGGGATACGGAAGGTGAGCGGAGCAGGGACCGGGTACCCAGCTCTTCCCTACTCCAGGGGAATACCCTAACAACTACCGGCTGTTCTGCAGCGAGCCTGCCTGCCTCCTGCATCAGGCTGTAAAATTTGTCAAGAAAAGTTTCTAAGTCATAAGCAATATGCTTCCCTGAACAGCTTTGTTTCTGAAAGACAAATACTCTGCAACCAGCAGATTTTCCTAAGAAAACTACCTCCTTGGGTCTCCAAGGCTGAGATGTGCAGTGTACATGTGCACAGAAGACAGACAAATACCCTCCAAACCCTGGGAAAGACTCAAAGAACAGCACAAGGAATCACAGGCAAAACACCTACGGTTCCTAGCAAATATATCACAAGTGAGAACACAGTAAAATCTGAAATTGCTTTGCAAGGTGGTAATTTATAGCCAGGCTGAGGCCACGGGTTCCACATTAGTACCCGAGTTTAACACATCCACTCTACCCCAGGCGCTTGTTCCCCCTTCCCCACCTGAGGATCGCTGTCTACCAAGTTACACCCACACGGAGCGGCAGGGAAACATCTATGCTTCAATTCAAGTGTCATTCAGCCTGTTGCGTAACGAAGACGTGCCCTAGCTGGAGCACGTTAGGCTCTGAGCAGATCCTGCTGAACTTTCTGCAACACGTTGAAGGCAGTTAGGATGCTCCTATCCAAAGTCCCAGGATATTTCCAAAGCAGCACTATGAAGCTTTATCTGCAAGCAAACACCCACTTTTGCACAGAGGCATCCAAGTTACTCTAATCTGATTAGGCCCACTCTCTGTTTGCCATCAGTTCTGCAAACCCACAGCATCTCCTCCCTGCACCCACACACATCTGGTCACAATCATTTTCCTTCCTAAATAAACTTCAGAGAGCAAAGCAAAGTTTCTAGGGCTTGGGCTCAGTTATTCTTTTTTTTCTATCGTCTCTGCACTTCAGCTGCCTATAGCCCATTAAGCGTGGCTGTTCCACATCTGGATAGGCCCTGTCAGGTGTAGCAAATGCTACAGAAGAGATAAGCAGCGTGCAGCCCCTCTGTTTCACACTGAAGGATACACACAAGCAGCCTACGGCAGTAAACGTCAACTCAAATGAATCACCACTTTGACTCCAATGGCAGTTCTCATGTGTGCAGCATCAGGATCAGAGCTTTTCCCACATCCACACACAAAGGAAATCTTGGTAGTTAACATGCTCAGCCCAGCTCTTTACTTAGTCCCATAGTCCAGGTCTCACCTTGATGCATCAGAACCTCCCTCCTCCCTTGGAGATTTACCCCAGAGTAAAGGCAGCAGCAGCTGACAAGTGCAATATTGTTGCATGAACTGGGTAAAACGCTGTAACGTTACAATCACCAAATTGCACAGATGAAACTTCGCTCGGTTTCAAGCAGCAGCAAAGCACCAACGCGAGGAGAGGTTCCTGCTTTGCCCTGGGGGGTTTCCTTCAGTCACCACCAGCTGGAAGCATCACTTCAAATCACTCTCAGGTAACTCCTTTCCAAGGAAAAATGGTCAATTGTGCTCCTGCACCCAAGTCTGTCCAAGCTTGCCCCACAGAATGAGTTAATTGACAACTTTAAACAAGCCTACTTATTACACAATTGGGAAACAATCATGCAGCACACTGCCTACCTCATCCCCTGCAGACAAAACGCAGGTCCCTGCTAACTCAATTAGCCTGCCAGTTGTTTCTGGGGTACGTGAGGCTTCGCTTACCACAAAGCATGCAGGAGCGCTAAGGCAAGGAGTCAGGAAATGGTATTCAAATCAGACTGATGTTGTGGGGGGAATTTATATAGATTAAACAGTGTCAAGGGCACACGAGTCAGATGTAAGAGATACTGCATATCTGCATGAGAAAACAGGCCGGGGAAGAAGCCAATGGCAGGGCTTTGGCAAACAACTCTGCTACTCAGACATGTGAGGGGGGAGAGAAAAGCTCGAGCATTATACAAGACTGAAGAGGAATCAGCAACTTTGCAGAATCAAGCAGTGATTGCTCCTAGCGCTTGTGTGAATAATAGTCATTAAACAAAATTCCCATTGGCTTCAGTAAGAGACTCGCTCTTTTCTACACAAACCACCTTTTTCGAAAGGCCACAGAGCTAGGTCCCATCACAGCAGCAGCTCACCCAAGTAAATTGAAAACCTAACTGCAGCGTGTTGTACATCACAGAATGCGGTAAGACAAGGAAAGAGCAGCAGGTAGATCGATAGCCTCCAACTCCACAACACAGCCTCAGTCACCACATCATAGCAACAAGTATCTGGTCCCATAAGCCAGAGCATGGATTGAACCGAGGACCTCACACCTCTTGGCATCAGTATTCTTGATGAAGCTGAAAGGATAACGCTGCTCTAAACCCCCTCCACTTAGCGAGCACAAGTGTCAAGTGCCTTTTAGAAGGACCGAGCCCCGGAGGGGAACAAAGACTCTTTGTATGAATGCATGGTCCTAACCATACAAATGTACATGCAGACAGGCTATTTCCACCCTCTCCTCGAAGTGACTGAGGGAGATCAGCGTCTATGTCACAGGAGCGTCAGAAGACTTCATTACTCCAACACGAGGATCGACAGATTTTTAGATGACAATCTATTAAACAAAGTGGTGGGTGCGTTTTATTAACCTGTATTTTACACACATACGGGCTGGTACTTTTCATCAGCTTTTTTTTTTGGTCTCAATTTTTGCAGCAAGTGATACAAATACTTTGCAATGTGTTGGATTAGGTAAACCCACAACTTCTGTAGGAAACCTCGTCCAAAAGCCACAGCAGTCGACTCGATAACAGTTGCAAGACAGTGAAAACCAACAGGCACATACCTTCATTTTGAACAATACCTACAAGTGCAGGCAGAAATCAGCAAGGCAAAAAATATAATGGGACATGGAAAAAATAAAGGGATGTTGAGTAGGTCTGAAGTTATCATAAAATAACATTACTAAGCTGTAGCCTTCAGGGGTTAAGCTATTCTCAGGCTGGTCACAGAGAGCTCTGCTGCGTGGGATGGATTATTTCATTTCACCTGCCTGTTGCAGGTTTGTGTGTTGGCCCTGGTCAACATCAAAGATCAGACGGATGTCGGATCTCAGCAAACACAGCAGTTCGTACACGCTGCTGTTCACACACGGGTCTCCATTGTGCTTAGCCAACAAAAAGCCTGAGCTTTTCAGGCAACACAAGCCAGCCATAATCCTTACTCTTTCAAGTTACAGCATCAAACATAAGCACATCGTTACACAAACTTTAACAAGTGCCATTTCCTCGGCAAAACAGACCTTAAGGATTGAAGGCACAGTTTGGCTCACTGAAAGTACATCAATTCTTATACAAACATGTTGCTTTTGGCACATCCATATCATTTCTGTGTATCGCTCAATAAGCACCAAGTAATACTCAGTACAGTATACGCAATAAGACCTAGGTCCAGTCTGATCTCTCCCTTTTAGAGTAACCATTGATTTTAAGAGTCAAATCTATATGGTTATGTCATCAATATTCCTCAAAAGTCAGTCTAAAGACCCTGGACACACAAATAGCTTCCCTACACACAAACACCAACCCCCCGCCCCACCCCCCGTGTTCCATATTCTTTAATACAGCATCCAGCAAAGTAAAAATAAGTCAGCAACAGACCTGGCAGGAATTAAAAAAAAAACAACCCCCCAAAACCCCCCCAAAAATCCCCCCCTACTTTGCAGGGTATCTGGATGTTGGGATATGAACTGTTAAATATTGAGATAATCATGAACATTATTGGACAAAAAGCTGCCATCCCTGTCATCCCTTTTGTCCCATATTTGTCAACAGACACGTCATGGTTTTGCTTTTTCAAGTAACAGACGCTAATTTTTGGCTCTTGACATGGTTGCGCACAGACAGCATGGAATGACACAGGGCAAGGGGACAGCTTCCAGTGCCTTCGCTCAGACCTGAATCAAGTCCTTAGGCCAGTGGGAGAAAATCTTCTCCTTCACCTCCTTAGCCTTATTGATTTCAAGTAAGTAAATTAGGGTTGCAAAGACAGGTACAGCGAAAGCCCTGGAACTATGGTAGGATTTATGCGACATCATGGATCGTAAGTGGCATGGCAATTCAATCCCAGTTTCCAGTCATTTGCCTACCAAAAACAGGGCTTCGATGGAAGCCCGGTTCCCTGACTTTAGATGCTGTACTTGCATTTTGGGGCGCTGAACAGGGAGCAAGCGCTCGCCATGGCGTTCGCAGCTCCCAGGACATGCGAAACAGCCTCGTGTCAACTCCATTGATTCTGAACTTTCGGCTACCTGACCGGCAGCACCGCAAGATCAACGCTTGTCATGAGGCACCCTTCTGCTCTATGTCACCCATTTTCACAAATTTGTAGGAATTTAATACCTTTCAGGACTCTTGTCATATCTGACTGAAACTGGTCACCAGGTTCAAAAGCACTCCGGTTCCACACAGACACACATAACGTGATTGCGTATGTCTTGTTTCCTTAGGAAAGCAAAAGACATGACTATTTTTTTTATGCTTCCTCTCAGTGCGTGGCTTCAGGCAACCCATTCTCCTTCTGTTTATCCATCTGTGAATGTGAGAGAGCATCTACCTTCCCCACAGTGACAGATGCCTAATTAATTCTAAGGGTGAAATTCACCCCTTTGCAGACAGCCAGCACAGGACCCAGAAAGCACTTGCACCCTGTTTCGAGGATTTCAGTGAAATGCAAGTAGTGCGCATATAGCAGCACACAGAGAGGTTATGAATGTGAAATCCCAGTCTACTTCTTAAGTCAGCCGAAGCAGATGCATCTGTTACCAAGCCACTAGAGGAGCATTCCCATCGCTCATGGGAAACGGCTGAAGTACCACCACCATTTCTCATGTTTAACAGAGCTGTTGCCTCATTTCCACGGGCCATACATTTGTGCTTGTTAGCAATCACCCACTGTCATCTCTCTCACCCTCCTCAGAACTAGGATCGTCAATATTTCTAAGTTTGTGCGATACCTAACACAACCCACCCAATATCAGTGCCCTAAGACTCTTCTATAATACAGCCGTGAAAACCGAAGGCTCGAACTCAAGCTCTGGCTTGAGCTCAGGTACCTGCTTTGTGGATACTAATCCAAGTTTGTTTTACAAGAATACAATATTCACAGGCAAATGCTTCCCTACACATCAAACACTATTTGCTGTACTCTACAGGACTATTGAAACACTTTCCTCCAGAGAGCAGATGCCATATGGGTATGTAGGCTCAATTAGCACATGCTGACAGATAGCAAGACACTTAAAAAAATTCAGTCTTGGCAAGCTTGAAAAGTTACTGTATCGATTATGTCATATTGCATCTTGTGGTGCCTTAACTTTTGAGGTTTCTGTGCTCGGAAAGAGAAAAAAAAATCAGAAAGGCAATAGGAGAGATTAAAAGGAAAAGATGAAGTGGGCTCTTCAAGGAGGCACCAGGTTGGGAGCGATCAGCAAGCAACATGGCAGAGACCATCTTGCCAGCTTCCCTTGCCAAGGGTGGGCAAAGGCCCTTTGCAGAGCAGACGTTTTATTACTCACACATCTCTGACTACCCAAACTGATCTTAAAGCACTTTGGCATGTCCCAAGGGTCATTAGAGATGACTTCCTCCCTGCATTAATAATGAAACGGCTCTTAACCAAAATTAAACTGGAGCAGCTTAATAGCATTTTAAAATTGACAAATCTGAAACAGCTAATTTCTTATTCCCCTCTTGCCCATACAATTAGCAATGGGAGAAAACTTCAAGGTTTCCTATCTTAAGGAGTGCTGAAGAATCTTCAAAGCTTCTACAGGAGATAGAAAAGACCTGCACCCCCTCTCCGATTAAAGGATTTGACACACCTTCAGCGCTGCGCAGGGACTCCACAAAAGCTCAGACAAAATGTGGCTAAGCAAAACCAGAAATGCTGGCTGGTTTTCCCAATTGGAAAATTGATGGTACTGTGTGAGGTAGGGGTTCATCCTCTGCTCTTATCGCAGATGGATGATTCACTAAATTCCTTCCAACTGGGAAGCGTACATGTTTGTGTACCTGCTACCACATCACGCAACTTCAGTGCACATCTTGGAGCGAGTACCAGCTGGACAATGCACATGACCCTTCGCCTCCTGGTAAATGACCATCTGTACCTGCAGACACAGTTACAGACTTTAATAAAAAAAAAAAAAAAAAAAAAAAAAAAAAAAAAAANAGAACAATATTTTCCAAGCCCACCTATGTGGCTTAGAAGCCGCTTCCAGTATGCAAAATACAGCAGGAGTTTCAGTATCTGTAGCTCTCAGGTAAAGCTCCCGAGTGCTGTAGTGATTTTTGAAAAACGATTTAAGCTTTTTCATTGGGATAATATTGTCACAAGAAGCACGGCTGACTCTTCTGTGAGAGGCCTGTGCCCTGCTTCTCAGCCCATGAATTTATGGAATGTGAATTCGAAATGCACTAGTGCTCTGGGAGGGGATGGGAAGCCACCAACTAAACGTGGAGCAGCTGATGCAGAAAGCCAGGGTAGACTACAGATGCTCTACAACAACTCAGGTCTTTCCATTTCTGTTTGACTCATCCAGCAAGAACAAATGAAGGAAGTCACTGCGACAACCCAGGAGGAATCAAATTGCCATTCCGGTGATCTGTAATGAGCACAGTTCCCCTCCTCCAGAAAGAGCACCCAGCTCCACCCTGCAGTGTTTTTTCTACAGCATCTATTCCACTGAGGCTCCGACACTGGCGCGATGCACACCAAACATCTCATTTGGAGAAGTGTGAGAATAGGAGAGTGACAAAAAAGGTTTTCCCTCCTGTCTCTCTGTCAAACACAGGAAACAAAAATAAAGGATGAACCCAGCCCCTCCATGTAAAAACCAAACCTGACGAGGGAAAGAAAACAAAAAATCCTTGCCTGGTCATCCCACGCTGATCTTGCAAGGGCCTGGTGAACAATATGCCAGAACAAATAAGCACTTGGACGTGTTAATCGCCTTACGACGAGATCACTGCGTGCCAGCAAGAAGCAAAGTAGGAACTGGGTGAGGGAGAGGCACGTGCAGCCTTTCAAACAGGCCTGCCCTACAGGCAATGCCACTTCAGCAACCAACACATTCACCTCTGCTCCAAACAAATGTGGTGTATTTAATATATCCTGGATGGAAACAATCCCAGCAGTGAAGACTCACAGCATTGAGTTTACACAGAGAACTGTGCACTAGGGGACATCGTACCTGAAGGTCTCAGTAAAGGCAATTTTAGAGGGTGTTGGGCCCTTCTTGGTTTCATCGCAATGGTTAAATATGGAGCTGGACTACGGTTCTGTGGAGAGGCACTTCAAAGCTCCGAGTAAGTTCGGTGTCCCTAGACAGAAGGTGCTGTTAAAACTACAAAGACCCAACCACTTGTTGCCCCAATACTTCAGGAAAATAGAGAGAGACTTGCTGATCAAACAGCAACAGGGAGCAATCCACTGCTCTGCTCCTAAAATCATGCTGAGAACCTCTCTCACACACCTTTATAAGCATCAACTCAAGGGAAAGGCTTTGAAGATCAAGGAATGGTCTCACACTGAAGTATACAGGTTAATAAAGTGATGAAATAGCAAAGGGGAAACGTCCTTGGCTGTTTTGAAGGGGGGAAAAAATATACAGTCATGAAAAGAAATAGATTTCTTAGATTAGACAAGCAGAAAAGCATGTTGCAGAGCACATTTCCAGAATGTTTTCAGAAACCTGCTGCAAAGCCTGTGGCAAGAACTTCAGCCTTCGCTAACACGCCGGCTGGCAGCCTGCAAGCAATCTTCTGCTCCAGTCCTGTTGCTCTCAGAGACATTTCTTTCACCAGCAAGTTCTACCACCTGATGCTCAGCTCGCTCACATCCCTTCTTCACCGCTGTCCCTGCTGCTTCACTTACTTGTACTAAGAAATGGACATAAAAGGGGGCACAAAAAGGAACAGTTGTTTATCCCAGAGTGGTGCCTCAATCTTGATTCATTGCCAGTTCCTTTCCCCCTTCCCACCTTGGTTTATGCACTGCACAGATGTTTAACTCTGATGCCTGCTTACTTTCTCAAGTGCCTTATTGCAGCAGCTGGTCCCCCGAGACAGGCTTTCTTCCCCCGGCTCTCCCTTCTGTTACAGGCAGAAGGATGGCTTGCTGCTCTCCTGCCTTCTCACATGGGAACACTAAAGCCCTCCACCTCTCGCACTAACTGCAAAAACCTTGAAGGTGGTGGTTATTTTCCTCCCTTCTCTGGCTCTGTTTTTCTTTTTGCCCAAGTCTACGCCTGTCCCAACCAGCAGTATGCAAAGCCTTCACCTCGTACTGGCTACTGTGCGATCACCATCAAGTCCACCCATGTGGCGAGGATGGGGGAAAACACTTCCAGCAGATTTTGATGCACTCACATTGAGTAAAATTTAATCATGGCTGAGATTCAGCGTAACGCCAGTATGCCAGTTACTTCCATAAAACAAGAGCTACGGGGAACTTAGAAAGGAATAAGAAGAGAAATGGTGTGGTGGTGTCCACGTTGTATAGCAAGACACGAGACAATCCACCTCTCCCTGTTAGGCCCAATCAGAAGGACTTCAAACTGTGGTATCCAAATGATAATGCATTTTGATGGGAGCAATTTTTTCTCTTCCCCGGGAGAACATTAACTGAGATACAAAGAAGGAATGTTGCTTTAAGCAGCTATCCAAAACCCCCCTTCTGTTGTTCTGCTTTAATAACTTCTGGATAAACTGAACTTCTCTGCCAGGTTAAGTTAAATTTAAGTCATATTCCAGAAATATAAAATTTCTTCCATTTTATTAAAACGGAAAAGCAGTCTATCACAGGTGTATTTTCATGACATACAGTTCTCAGGCACTATATTTTGTATGGATGTAATTATTCCAGCTATTCATCACAGAACCACAAATCCAACCTTCAGAAAGTATCGTAATGCAAGATTCATTGAATCCAGCTGATATTAAATATCAACAGGGCTCCATTATCAGTTTTTGTATCTGAACACTGTAATATCAGCTATTACTCTTTTATATTAAAGTTGTATCTTTGGAAGAGAATTACTTCCCTTGGCAACAATGGTAAATGTTAACTACCTTGAATATTTCAGCCACATATACATTATGTATAAGATTGTGATCTGCTAAACAATAATAGAGAAAAACAGAAAGCGACAAAAAGATTTGCTTTGTAAAAGATTTCTTTCTGTTCTCAGAGAAAAAGCACACACTATACAAGGAAAAAAATATTTGGAAAAACGTGTCAAATCTTTTTCCACTGGGATGCGAGAACCTGATTTAGCATTTCTGAAAGAACAGAGTTCTGCATAGCAAAACAAAGCATTAAAATAAAACGGTTAATGTTATTTGTATGACAGTAATGCCTAAAGACTCCAAGCAATACTGTGGTGAATTCTGTAAGGCACTATACATGCAAACCAGAAGAGGTCCTTGCCTTTCTTGTGCGGTTGAACTGTAAACTCTTCGCAGCACAGATAAAGCACAGAGGAGCAGAAACAGCACACATAGATCAAAGAAGAGAACCCAGGTTCCCCAGCTCCTGTTGAAAGCACTATCCAATAGGTTACACTGCCTTGATCCCATTGCTGTCGAGCAACGTGTTGATGCATTATTCCCACATCCAGGATCACGTGAGTCGGCAGGGTTCTGCAAAGCTGGCCGGACAACCTTAAGCCTCAAACTCTGATTTGGATACCTGTGATCAGGCCTCACTTTGAAGATGCATGCAAATTATAAATCTCATTGCTTTCCCAGAAAGTAAAGTTACGTAAACCAGCGTTAGCATCAGGTTTAAATTAATGTTTACATTGATAAGTAAATTGAAAATTACATTGCTTGCATGCATTACACAAGCTAATTCCACATCCCTATTTGCAAATATTTACAAAGCTCTAACTCAGTCATTAGACTAGATACTTACAAATCATTTGGAAACTACCAGTTTATGTCAACTTCATTTTTCATGCAGTGAAATTAGGCATTAATGGGTAGCAAAGCAGCTGAAACTCCCCATCATCTCGTGTTCAAATTCACAAGGCAGGAAGGTGGTTATCGATATTAAGGCTGAAGCTGAAGATTCAACTGCGGTGCTTGTTATGCTGCTGTTTTCTACTCTCCTTCAAAGAGGGGCTGCTCCTTCCCATTCCTCACCATTCTGCCATCCGATCCATTTCTAGCTGGATTTACCAACAGGCCACACAAACAGGTATCTTGAGACAATAAACTTAGAAGCAAGGGGCTACTAAAATGAATACTGCCACCAAGAAGTTGCCATGCTATGCCCAAACACACCAGCCATCAGCTGTCCTGTCTTTATTAACCTGTATACTTCAACCGCCGGTCTAATTCAAGCAACAGAACGGCTTTTGAAACTTGTAGGTCTGTATTAATCATACTGATACCAGAAGGAAGTAATTTAAAGTAGGAACAATATTGCAGAAGAGCCCGCAAAGATGCTACTTTTAGGGATACCATATCTATTCCCTCCTGGAGTAAGATTAGGGTGTCCTTGCTCACCACAAGTAGTGCTTGACTTTTTACACGCTCCAACTAATTTCACCGAGAGCACTCATAATATTCAGCACCAGTATCTGCATTGCAATCTAGAATTTGATAGCTTCCACATAAAACTTTTAAGCATATAGATATACTTTAATGTAGATTATAGACAGTCACAGGTAGTAATCCTTGCTCACTTATAAACTGATTTTATTTAAAAAAAGCATCTATTATGGAGCAGTGTGAAATGTTACAGGTGCTCTTAAAACCCCAAAGGTCAGAGGATCTTTAACAATATTATTGAATTGAATAGATTATTGAAGAATATACTCAATGATAGCCATTCTTTCTGAAATAATCTCTATTTTTTTTAGATGCAAAAGCACCTGTAAGCATTGTAATCTGGTATGAGAAAAAGAAATAGTCACGTCACCACACACTACATCACAGTGCACCCTAAAATCTTACTAGTTGTCTAATCAAACTGACATAGGTTTGTACAAAGGTGGGCTTTTAAACCCGTTTAAACCTGTTACTTAACCTTTTGGCCACCTTTGGATAGTCTGGCACGAAGGTAGAGAATCACAGGATACACACACTGCCTGCCTACACCATCCACATGCACTAAACATTCCCATGGTAAGCATTTATGTAAGTTCTCTGTTCCTACTTGTAGTCCACTTTAGAAGTCAAACAACGAAGGAGCACTTTTGTGTTGCAACAGAAATAAGAACCCAAGTAGAGGAAATACCGTATTAGCACACCCATCCGTAAGTTCTTCCTAAGCATCAGGAGACCACGTGGAACCAGCCCCTGGCACACACATTTACGGGAAACCAGCATCCCTAGTTTGAATAAGGACGACGTAAGGGAACAGCTGGAATTTCTGCTCCCTGTTGCATGAAGAGGGCCAATACATTTCATTACCCACCACTTCATTGCCACTTTTCTGAGAAACGTTTAAAGGTCTCTGTAAACTCATTACTAAGGATAAAATACACGAATTTAGGCTCCTCCAAGAATGTTCAGCATAAAGCTTACCACAAAGTAAAAGCCAGTATTGAAAAATCATTTCAAAAGAGAGCCCAAACCACTTGATGGGCACAACAGAAATAGCACAGAAAAGAACTGTTGACATTTCCTTAGGATTCTTTCAGAGCTAAACTTGCAATGCCTATTGATTTTTTGTTTTCTTCACAAGTATATATACATTATTTAATAAACTGAACAGTTTGTAAACCAACTTTCTTGTGCTTTTGAAATATTGATGCCTTTTACAAGGTTGGAACCCCTACTGAAAACCTCAATTCCATGTATGAAGCCTAAAATACTGGAGCTTAATCTACACAAAAGCAAAACCTAAATATTTTTCTTAATTGACAGGGCGCTCTTTATGGTTTTTAAAAGCCAATGTTCATCATGCTCCACTTCTCCCTACAAAAAAACCCCCAACTTCTTTTTCTTTTTCTTGTTCAAAAAGGATTTGTTCTGTTTTCCAAAACTTCATTTCTTTCAAGTGCAAAACTTTTCACGTTAGGCCAGCAGCCTTTTTAATTTAGTAACATCACTCCTACTATGGCCAAAAAAATCAGTTACTTCAAAGAATACACCAAGAAAATTTGGCATAAACAAGTATCAAATAACCTTCACAGATAAGTAGTCAGCTTACCCTCTGCCAACTAAAAGGCTTTTATAGTATTTACATATCTTCACAGGAATATAGATGCTTTTGTTGGGAAGAACTCAACCGCGCTGTTGTTATTTACACTAAAACAACCACTAATACTTCAACATAAGATTCATAGCCACTGTGCCAGCCTTTCCTACCCCCCACAGCCAAGCACCAAATCATTATACAGTTGAGATTCACAAGAGATAGGACAAATATTGATCAGAGAGCCAGGGCGAGGAGCTCGCAAGCTCTCCCAGGGGTTCCCTGTGCCATCAGGGGAGCGCATGACATCCTAGCCTCGCTCAAACCACTCATGAATTCCGTGAGACTTGGGAGCCCCTGAACAGCGAGCTCAGTGTATTAAAATACAAAGTATTTGGATTTAAAGACAATCTCCACCCACTGGTATTACCAACCAGGATTTCTTAAAGGCTTTTCTGCACACAGTTTGAGACTGAGACTAGTGCTGAAAATATGCTAAAATTCTGTGTGCTCTGTTAACGCAAACAAGAGGTAAAAGCCTTTGATGTTTTCCATGTATGCTTTCCACAGTGATTTAATTCAGGCAGGCAGCTACATAAGGGAAACTGAGGCACAGAGTGCTGAAGAGGCAGCCCCAAAGGCAGAACTCGGAGGAACATGCAGTTATATACATGAATACATTCAGAGTGATCTTACAAACTTGATGGATTCAGTCTACAGAAGAAAAAGGGGGAGGATAAGATGAAACAGTATCCCTAATAGCATGGCTCACACTTGCTTTCTACCTTTCCACATTACATAATTCATTGCAGCTGTTAACAAGAAAGCATATTTTAGCCACCAGTAAAGATTGACATTATTAAGTTTCAAGACCCACTTGCTCACTGCCTTGTTACCTGTGGAATCACACACCTCTGGGGAAGGCTAACATGAAACACCTGCTGAGCCCTGTAGCAGCATTTTACTCACCTCGCAAGTAAAATAACTGTTGGAAATAGGACTTTGCATTTAAACACACACCCCCCTGACCCTGTTCCTGCCCAGCACAGCAAGCTCTGCCTTGCCTGCTACCTAAAATCAACTTTGTACACAAAAGAGGAGCAGAAGCACCTCATGAGGTTCCTCCTGGGGCAAAATCTCACATCCCTCCTTTGACTTTACTCCCAAAACATAACCTCTGCAAAGGTCCTCTCAAGATGGAGCCCATCAAAGATTTCTTCTAGGGCACCAGCAGAGCATTGCTGTTAGCCCTCGCTCAGCTTTCCTCTCCATAACCGATGTAATAAGCTGACACACACCACACCTCGTTGCTAAGTTCAGGCCTGTGCATGTATTTTCATGTACTTATTAAGCTACCTAGCATGGATACAGACAGAAATTTCCCGTGCGTAGCAGATCCGAACGCAGGTCTCTAGAACTGCACAAGGGAAACCTTAACGAGAAGTTCACACAAGCTATGTTCTGTGCAGCTTTAACAAGCATCCCTTTCTATCATGTACATCAGTTCATTTAACTCTGAACTTTCAGATGCCGCAGCACAGACTTCTACTGGTTTATCTACATCGCTATCGACCAGTCCTTAACCCTCCGTCATTTACATTATTTATCAAAGTCTGACAGCATGCACAGCGCTCCACCAAAAACATATGCTAAACCAGCCAGGCCTTGCCCAGATGAGCTTATCATCTAAAAGATACAAGACACAAGGTGAGAGGAAAGCCAGGTGTGCCACAGAACATCTGTCAAAAGGTACCGGACAAGACAAATTCACTGCCTTTCAATCAGTAAGCCTAAATGAATTACACTAATTATCTCAGACCTGGGGAGAGGTCAGGGATGCTCACAATGAAGGGATGGCTCCCTGCAATGCTTCCTGAAGCTTCACCTGTTACTGCATCCAGATTTCAAACTCATTTTCCTTGCCTGAAATACCTGACATTTCCTGGGCGTACTATCCAGGGCTATCAGTCAACATTTGCTTTTGATGGTTATTGCCAGCAGGAGCCTGGTAATGCACACCAATCACACGAGTCTCGCATGCTGCTATCCCCACTTCATTCAGTTGCCTAAAGGTTGTTCTTAGTAGTAATGTAGCTAAGGAAGTGCAAGCACAATAAGCCGTAATGCATTTAGATAGCCCCATTTAGCTCAAATGCAGTTTTACCTCTACAGAGCTGTTCTCCAGAAGTCTATTTTCAAAGGGAAAGTCAGAGCAAAACAGAGCTACACAAATCCTACCTGAAATTTCCCAAGAGAGTGCAATTAGGATGCTTTTACTCAGAGCCCTTTCAGAGTGCTGCAATTCTTCACCAAAACCTTGATCAAATGTGAGTAAAACATATCAATTAACTGCCATCAACCAAAAGATACTAGAGTATTGAGGTATGTAGCTGCGTACTCCAGTATCCTCTTGTTGATATCAGTTAACGTGTTTTATTCTACTTATCTATCTTCACTCAGGCATCAACACGTCTAAATGTTTCTACCACCTCACAAAGGTCATCCATCAAAAAAAAGCTAACTCCACACTTACCTGAGAATAACTTCTTATACCTTAAGAGGGCTGTTTCATCTAGTAAACAAGCACGTAAGTAGACAGGGATGCACACTTTACAAACACTCTATTAATACAAGTTATTTTAATTTCTACAGTTCTAAAACCAAGTACATTTTCAACCTCAATGAGTTTAAGTAAAAAGATGACTACACGCTGATCTGCTGGACCAGAATGAATTTGAAGCACTACTTCAAAACTTATTTGCATAGATAAATATAAACTAGCATGCATTTGCATCTCAACAGGTGCAATTTCAGTTCTTTAAAGACTAAGGCCTCCTTATTTTGGTGTATTTTAAGAATTACATGCTTTAGGTACTTACTTCTAAGCATGTGGAAGGAAGTTCATTGCTGAGATCTGCCGTTACAAAGGCCCACAAAGCAACTGAATGAGAATGTGGTAACCAGAGCCCCCACAAGCAGAGCGAGGAGCATGTGACTACCTCCAGGTGAAGGGACTCAACCACTGAAACGAACCTAGCCCTCCCCTCAGCTGTGCCTTACCTTCCAGCTGCTGCAAATGTGGTTTGCTTTTTTTTAATCAATGTGAAAACTCTTTGCTAAGGCAACAAGTAACTGTAGACTTTCTTTCAAACATATACTAATAATCCACTGTTTCTACAGAACATTTTCTAAGACCTCTTAGGTGCTCTAGAAAGCACAAGAACAGGCTTAAAAAAACTCTGTGTTTTTCAGAAGGCTTAGCACCTCTGTTATTTTAACCTTGAGGGTTTCACCCTAAGTGTTCCCAACTCTTCTGAGTCATTTAATGCTTTGCAGGGACAGCAGAGGAGGGGATGGAAAAGTCATCTTGCCTATTAGGATCTCGTAGTAAAATAAGAATCTCAGTTCCTGTTATGATTTCTGGGGTTTTTTTCCTGAGTTAAAAGCTCCAGAAAACTTTTAAATATTTGAGGTCTCAAACACTAGCCAAACAATGAGAAATGCATCACTTCAACGAAGTTTCTAAGCAGTCAGTCTGTATGGAAACAGATTAGACTGACAACGACGGGATGATAAAAAAGGGAAGACATTGTCTCAAATTTGAAGGTGGAGAATGTGGCAGGTTCAACTGGAAACACAGAAAAAGCCTGCTATAATGGGTTTTCAGTGAAGATGCACAAAACAGGGACAGATTCAGTTCTAGACTGAACTACGACTGTGAACAACCAGCAGGTCTAGCACATAACCTGCACCAGCCTGCAAGCCCTTTGCTACTTGGGCTAGTGAGAAAGCGAACTGTAAATCATTCCCAAAGTGCTTGCAGATAAGCTGTAAACTAATTAATATCAGAATTATTGATGCACAGCAAATATTTTGCAAAGAATTTATCTGAAACTCTGTCACCACTTTACACTTTACAGCATTGATTTATAAATCATTGAACAAACAGTGGCATGTCCAATAAATACTTTATGAATGTTTGCCAACAAGTTATCTTACATAATATGATATAAATACATTGCAAATACTGCAATGTTTGAGTACGCTGTTTATAAATTACAACCTGTCTACCATCAACTACAGTTTACAGAAACATTTGTTCCTTTGCCCAATACAAGGAATGTAAAAAGGAATCTGGCCCCACACTTGGGGTGTAGCAATATGAAATACAAGCCTTGCCTCTCGATTATTCACTAATGCCAGTCTCTACTGCACCTCTCTTATTATCAGCCAAGCGTGTTTGTTCTTGCTGCTGTGCCTTTCTTGAAGCTTTGGAGGAGTTCCCCATAAACATGCATGAGCTACAGGCTCCCCCACCTAAGTTTAAGAGGAAAAAAGCTCCTTAACGTTGCTTAGAGTGCTTCAGGGTTGGCACTGTTTTCAACTAACCACTAACTCCCAAACATTCCTATTTCCAACACTTCTTACAGTCAATATTCTGTTCATGTGCTCTTTTGTATGTCTGCATCCATCTGCTTTCCCTTGAATGATCCTCAGATAAAGTTCTTCAGGCAAAGATTACCTTTTTCTTACATTCTTTATAGCAGCTAGGACTATAGATCCTGGATCCAGGACTGAGGCCATGTGAGGGGTAAACACAAAGTTTAACTCAAACAACGTCTGATTCATTTTCTTATTACATCTCTTAAATGGCCAGTGTTCCAGCTTGTCTAGCTTCAGAGAATACGTGAGAAACATACCTAAACCAGCCAAACTTCCTTCATGTCTGCCATAACCTTGAACAAGTCTAGAGGAAATCACAGATCCCAAGGTTTCAAGATCAGAAAGTGCTACTGTGCTCAGCTTGTCTAATCTCCTGCACAAGGCAGGCCAGCAAAGCTCACCCAGCCTGTGATCCTGTGGTCACCAAAACCACAGGAATTCCTCAAGTAAGGTGCCGGGCACCCAGAAAAGGCAGGCTGTGAGCAACCTGATTGAACTGTGAAGTTAATTCTGTGTTCAGCAGGAAGGTGATCTAGACGACCTCCAGAGGACCTTTCCAACCCACGTTTTCCTGCTATTCTATGATTTAGTTTGGCCAGCCCTCTTGCTTTTAATGAACGAAATGTCCAAATGCAGTTAAGTTCAATCTTTCCCTGAAAATTGAGCCTGAATAAACAAGTCATGAAGATGGTGACTTAAGATGTATTTGGCTCTAAATTGTTGGGACATGCATTTTTTTTTCCCAGCAGAACACTAACGTCACTGTATACGCTACCCTGCTCTCTTTTTCAACTCTAAATCCCAGGAGGACTCTGGAGGAAAATGCTTTCTTTTTGCTTCTTCATCAGCCTATCAAGATCCCCTCATTCCTGCTGTTCTGAGAACACACTTTTAGCAAATGAGAGTGCTTCAGATCACTGGGGAGTCCAAAGCACTGATTGAAAGTCACGAGCTACCATAGTTTTTGCATTATCAAAATGATTCTGCTTGCCTTTTTAATACGCAAAATATCACTGGGGGGTGGCAGGGAAGGGGGAAGACACAGAGGGCTTTTCTGAATTTGTTATTTGTTTCTATTTCACTTGCACCAACAGTTGTCACTGAGACCAAGGCTGCACTGGTGCAAAATGCTGGGCATAAGATGCCCGAAAAGTTCACAATTTAAACGAGACACACTAACAACTAGGAGGGAAGAAAAAAAGGAAAGTGATATTCCCAAGGTCGTATAGTAAAGCAGTAGCAGAGTCAGAAACACCTGACTCCACACAGTTGAAGCAGCAGGTCTCCCTGGAGCTCCTGCAGTCGCTAATGCAGTAAGCTGTCTTAAAGGCCATTGCTTCACCACCAACAAGGCCTTTCTTCCATAGTGTCCACAGGAACGCAACAGGAATAAGATCTACTACCTGGCCAGGTGGCAGCTGATCATCTGCATCTTGCCTCCCTGAGAGGCAGTAACTCCTGAGTTACTCAAGGCTGCCTTGCAGATGCACAATGTTTCAGCTGCTACTAAGTTCGGAATGACTCTTCCTTTTCTGCCCAATTTTGGATACTTCCTAGAGGAAAAAAAAATACAAAAATTACTGAAAGAAGCACGAC
>VYZW01033167.1:43866-57748 GCA_013401315.1 Balaeniceps rex
AGCGCCTCGACAAGAACCACCAACTCTGTATCTACCAGTTTCCCCCAAGAACTGGAGGACATACTGCTAATCATCCACAGAGGGTTGGTGTTCTACGGGGAGGGGTAATATTACCAGTTCCTAATCTCTTGCATGCTTGTCCACACGCATGCAAACTTGCATAGATGTTCTTAAGTCAAAGTGCTGTACAAAGTAAGCTTGTCTTCTAAATAAAGCACAATGCCTCCTTTGATGTACTTCTCTGCAGTGTCTTTTTTTCCTTGCCTTATGCTTATGTCCACTGTAATAGTCCTACAAACTCATCTTATGAGCATCCTACATCCATTTAGCCCTCTGCATGATGCGACTCAATACCGAGAGTCACGCATCCGTCAGGAAGCACATCATGGGAAGAGGATTAGTGATGTCATCGGTCTGCTCGGATCCTATCAGTCCAGAGGGAATTGTGGCTAATGCAGAGTCCTGCTAGTCACTGAACTACAGCTGCTGAATACGCTTTGGACCAAACCAGACAGTGTGTTTAGCAGACTACAGTTTCCTAATCAAACCAAGCAGTGAGCAGCCAGGACAAAGACTGCTCTCCCGAGCAGATCTGAGGATTAAATGAAGGTCTTTAGAACCAAGCCTGAAATCTTTTGAAGGATGTAGCGGTCAGAGGAAGGCGCAGGACGGCTTCTTCAACATATGGAACGGAAGCCTTTACCAAAAATTAACCTGGAGATAAAAGGTTGTGGCTGGTAGGTCTCAGACCATTTCCCAGTTAAAAAAAAAAAATGGTATCAGTGAAAATTTGGAGCCTAAATACTACAAATGACTGACAGATGCGTCATTAATCTCACTCAATTCTTGTATTTCTGGCTGAGAAAATGGGATCCCAAAATTGGCATAGACTGTGACTGTCAGAAGAGAGGTCTTAGTATGAAAAATGTAGAGAAACAACAGACACAGGGCAGAAGATAGTGCAGCCATCAGTTACTTTTGCATGTCCTATTCAAGGTCTATTTATAGTTCATAAAAAGTTAAGGGATAATTAATGGACATAATAAATAACTACAGGAATTAAACAAACATCATTGTATTAAATATGTTTATAAGCATATTAACCTAATAAATTATATGCCATGCTAATAAGCAACTTATGGATATATGAGACTATATAATTATCTACAAAATTGATTGATTTCGTATAAAACAGAGTTAATTAAAAGATGTCTATTAATTTCTTATGTGGCATTAAAATATTCACCAACTTTTTAGAACATCTATAACCTATACAGGACATACCATAAAGACAGAATTTTATGATTTATTCAGTCATCCCTGCAGAGTGTATTTCATGTTTTAAACCCCTATATAACATCACCCTGTCAGTTCCACTGACACTGTAAACTGGATTTTAAGTTTTCCTTTCCTTCCCTACAGATAACTTCCTAATCCTTCCATCCAATCACACAAACGCCTTTCCCTTTAAAACCAAACCTCTCGATGGACTGTTTAACTAAGCGTGCTTTTCTAGAGATCCGGAGAAAAATCATGCACACCCCACTGCTCCCTCTATGGGCCGATTTGATCTTTCAATCTGTAAATGAAAAGGTTTCCCTAAAGGAAACTCCCAGAAAGAAAGTCTTCTAAGCCTTGTTATTGTTCCTTGGGCAAAATATTTCTTTTAAATTGCTTTATCTGGGTTTTATGGAGTATCTGGCTCCTGACAAAAAGGCCCACTGATGAAAAACCTAAAGTGAGATTCACAGTAACCTTCGATTTTCCGCTGTGGAGGGCCGATAAAATAAACAAACTATCTAGATATTCTAATTGGAAAGCCATTAATATTGCTTTCAGTGCTATTAGGATAATTTCCTATGGAATTCAATAGGAATAGAAGCCTGGTGGTTCAAGAAAGCTTTTACATTGCTTAGGGACAGAAGATTAGATTTTCAAAAGCGATGCAGTATGTTGTAGTAGTTACCTAACTAGATGCAAAAGAATTCCTTTGGGTGCCTCTCCCTATCTTTGGGTGCCTAAATACACATGCCTTCAAAAACGTAGTCTCTTTTACGGCATCTCAGCTTTCATTTAGACACTTTAAAAAGCTATATTCTCACCCAGAAAGTTCTGCTACCTATGCATTGCATTAACAGCTGCAAAGCGTAGATCATTTGTACTTAACCTATCAGGCCAAGCCAAAGGTCCATCTAGCCAGGTCTCCAAGGGATCAAGAAGAAAGAGCAGAGCACAGGTCGACAATCCAGTAATAACTTCCACAGAGCATTCTCCTGACCTCCAACACTCCCAGCTTCAGTTAGCTTTCTAAACTGCTGGCATTTCAGGCCTGAAATGATATGGAGCCGGATGCTCCTATGTATTTAAGAGCCTGAAGCATCCTCGCAGGCCCTAGGTCCAGTGATGCATTTGGGAAACGGAGCACATTGCGTCTGTCGAAAAAGAATTATGACAATAAGGGAAAAGGTAGAGTTGTTTTTCCATGCAGTGATCATAAAGATGGTAACCTGCTCCATCCATTACTCACAATAAATAAGTACAGTATTTAATATGAACATCTGATAACGTTGCTGCCACAGTGACAAATGAAGGCACTGGAGAATGAGTGAAATAAGTCTTTGTCTCATATTAAAATACTGCCTTTTCATTAGATCTGCCTAGAATTTATAGTATGCAAAAGAGCTATCCAGAAATTGATGGCTTCTTCAAAGATTTTTAAATACTATTTGAAGTTGTACGTGGATCGTGTACATCAAGAGACCAAAAATGTACTTCCTAAAGCTGGAGAAACATGACTCAAATTGCACAATATTTTGCCCTTAAGACACGAGTAGCTATAAACAAGGCAACATGATGGCTTATGATTAAAACCCACACCAGTGCTAGAAGAAAGGGGATACTGGGTGCCTTATCAGACTGATAAAAGAAATGGAAGTTTTTCCTTCTATGTTATCTAGTTATACTATACCCAAAAGGTTTGGCTTGAGTCAGATGACAGTCTCAACCCATTTTTGATTAAAAAAATGCTTAGAGCCACATTTATAACTGGCACTAACTCAATTTCATATGGCAACGTTAAATATACAGATAGTATCCAGCCCCTGCATCCCCAACAAGCTATAACACAACAGAGTCCTTCTCTGTCATCATTTAAAATTCAATGCTCAAACATTATGACATTGACCTAAGAGAGAAGATAATTTTATTTTTCAGTCACCTCAAGACAATTTGAAGGGGTCCTTCTTTACAGAAAACGGGTGCCAAAGAAAAGAATAAGTGGCAGAAAACATAAAGAAAAAAGATGCTCACGCTACTGTTGTTTCACCTGATCTGGGGATCAGATGGTCTACATCAGACCATCAACATCCAGAGCTGTTGATCAGGAATGTCTTAAACTAAAAGAAGAGAAGCAAGCAAAGCATCACTACTGTAAAATGAGCACAAGTTCAAGGAATTATTCATTTCTCCTGAGAAAACAGTGAAATAAATTCACTCCTGTGGGAGAGGAGAAAGAAACCGCTGGCAATACAGACCTTCTCGGACACGGGAGGGAGCTCCTATTATACTGAATGTCTCAGCAGGTTTCTATTCATGAGAAATTACAAGATTTTAATTGCCTCCACTGTCTCCTAGCAGAGGAATCAGTGTGTACGGTGGCACAACATACTGGCAAGAACACTAATCCAGTAGGAGAAGGGACAGCTTCTCCTCCTGATGCGCGTATGTCACTTCCATTAGCACTGATGGGAGCGGTGTGCCTACGCCAAGAGGAAACTGCAACCCCCCAGTTTCCAAAAGGTACTGATACATGACTCATATTGGGGTGAGGATTTATATAACCACCATCTTCGCTGAAAGGTTAAGGAACAGTCTCTGCATCTTTCAGTGCCGCAAGTTAAGGCAGAGTAGGGCAGAGCTAGAGGGAAATGGCTATTTTCGGTTGAGGGAAAGAAAACGATTTAGGGATGAAGATGAAGAATGGGCAGGAGGGTGCCCCTAGTTGTGGGTGACGTGCTGCCTGGTGCAAAGACTGGAGGACCTGGCATCAGGGCTCCCTGAAGGCAGCGGCTTTAAGTCAGTGGAGAGGGTAGAGTAGCTGGAGCATGTCCCGACCCTGGGAGACAGCCTGGCTTAGAAGCGATGGGGAATAAACAACTCAAGCTCTTTTCCCAGCTCGTCTGCCAAACCCACTGAACACACAAACTGTGATGGGAGAGCAAGTTCAATTCCTTAACTAGCGTGCTAAGGGGTGATGCTGTTCAGCCCATCAGCTCCAAGAAAAATCTGTCTACCTGAACCTCAGAGGCTACCAGTCTGCCTAGCTATAAATAAATTACCAGTAGGTATAGCTATGTAGTTCGCCTCCCACCCACTTCTGTCAAAACAAGACACTAAGAGTAATATGAGGACTTTAATTAAAGCTCATAAAAAGCCTTGAGACCCTTGGATATGAATTGCTACAACAACTCACTGTATTCCTGAAGCCTCTCTCTACTGTGACAGGGCAAGCATATTCTGCCATTGCTCATCTAGGAGCGTGTGACTTGCAAAGGAGGGATGCAACAGCAGCAGTGTTACTGCTTTTCTGAGCAGGCTCCTGAAATGGCACGCAGGAAGAACAGAAAAGGCGGGGTAGGGACTCGCACAGTCCACAGTATTAGAAAATTAATAACAAACATGGGTTCATGCTTCAGTCATGTTCTATAGAATCTTTGTATATCAAGCAGAAAATTAATGCAAGATTGTCCAGCATTGCAGGCAAGGACATTTCACAATGATAGCATTATTTTTTAATACTCTACAGAAAACAAATGACTTTTTCATTCCTCTGGGCAAGTTTTATAATATGCAGGGAAATCATCAGTAAAGACATACTCAGAATCCCTGAGAAAACTGGAAGAAAGATAGGTTAGAAAATATTCTTGGCTTAGCAATCTTTGCTGCAACAAAACCAGGAGGATCAGTTCGATTACTCCATGAAAGCAAAACCAATGGAAATAATTACTGAGCAACAGTAGTTTAGTGACATTTTTAAAGCAGAAAGGAATGCCTGGATGACATTAAAAAAACCCGCCCAAACAAACCACATGCTAAATCCTCCAAACAGCCACTGTATGAGAAGAGGGTACAGCAACTACACAGAAAAAACACTGAAACACCAGAAACTAAGGTTTAGTGGTCAACCCACTGAGAATTGGCACGGAAACTACATAGTCAAGATGGTTAAGAAGCAGGGGAAAGGACAGATGCTCCAAGCTGTCTTTTCTCTGTGGAGATGGAAAGCAGCAAGCCTTCTTAATTTTGTCCCATTTCTAAGCACCAACAGAGAGCCACTCCAGACATAGGTTCAGGATGGAACAGCTTTGGGACTGCTCTGTGTCAAGATCACCACTCTCCCCTTTGAAACAGCTGTCAGCTGGCAAGAGCCAAAGCTGTCATTACTGGCAAACAGATCGTGATGTGTATATCTGACCGGAAGCCTGAGACAAGCTCTGAAAAACAAAAGTATTCAGACACATTCAGACAAACAGAAATCAAGTGCCTTGCCTGTACAGTTGAGCACTATTGAATCTAGCCAGGAGAGGGCTGTAGAGTACATGCTAGCCAGTTGCACTATACGGACTCTGGCATTTCAGGAAAGCCAAACAAAGCCGTCTCATACCTATTCTGACGCAATGAACATTAATAAGCCAAAATAGTTGTTGCCCACTCGGACTGTTTCTGTGCTTGAACACAGCAGTAGCAATGGAGTGTAAATGAAAAGAACGAGGTTCAAAGAATCCTGCTGGAAAAGAAAATCTGCCCTGCGAGCTAGGTTTTGAAAACCAAAGGAGCTGCTGTTAGAAATATCTGCAGCTCACATCAACAAGAGAGAGCATGCTTGAACAATCTCTCAACCAGCCGAGCATGAGCCAAACAGTTTCCAGCTACTCTGATATTTTTAAAACTTGTTCTGTTTGGGAAAGGTGACTCCAGTGTGTCAGAAGGGATCAGCAAACAGGTAGGTAATTCAACTTTTTTGAGTGTAGTATTACTTTGGTGCATTACTGGCATGGTGGAACATAGGGCTGTAACCACTAACAACCTCCTGCACAGGATCTTTCCCTCTGATGGGTCTATACCAGCTGCAGCCACCTAGAACAAATACCCAATGCCTAGTTCATCCATAAGATCAAGGTGATACCATGACCCGATCACTAACTACCCAAGGGTGAAAACAGACTTGAGAGAAGAAATATAAAAAGATAAATAAGCCTCTCATCATCCAAAATCTCTTGTTTATTTGCAGTGCCTAGAGGCCTCAACCAAAACGGAAACTGCACTGTGGCAACCAATGCCCATGCATTTAGTAAGAGTCCGTGCCCTGAAGAGCTTGTACTCCAGACAGGCATGACAGATGAAGGGTGGGAGAAAGGAAAATAGCAAACAAGAAAAAGATCTCCAAACTGATGCACAGATTGAGGGACAGATTTTTCCACAAGCTAAATACATGAATACAGATCTTTTATCCCTAAATGACTTCCCTCATCATGTGGCCACTGTGACTGTGGATATATTTGTAAGTGATACAGCCCAGTACGAGCAAATCTGCAGAGCATAAGAGTTGGTGTTGACTACATGGTGTCCACAACATACACATTTCAGAGGATTTACATCAAACCAGCTCCAGTCTGGTCTCAAACTCTCAGAGCAGATCCAGTTTAGCTTCATTTTAAAGGGATTTGGTCTTTGTTCTCTGTGACTGTTCTGAGATGTTAATCCCAGAAGCACATTAGGTGAGGACAATCTCGAGACCCACATCAGAAGTACGATCCTGATCTGAACTAAAACACCAATGTAAATGCATCCTTTGGGAGCCAGGCAAGCGATTCAGCTCTCTAGTATCCCAGGACAGCACGACAGAGATCAACCCTCCCAGTTTAAAGGTATTTTTGACTCTGACACCAGAGTTTAAGGTGATGCTAGAAACCTCCACGCAAGAGGTTTGCCTACTGCTCTTTTAAGAGCCCTCTTTACTTCTGTGCAGTTAATCCAAGATCAACAAAGCCTTCACAGAACTGACCGCTTGCAAAGATGGATGTTTAAGCAGGTCATGCCGGGCTTCCTTCTAGGGGCAGCACACAGCGATCTCACTGCATCCCAGAACACGAGGAGAACAGCTCTTTGGCAGAGCCCCTCTGAATTGGATCTGCAGCCCAAAAAACTGTCTAGGTGCTGAAGATAACCTGCGCAAACCAGAGTCTTGCACGAATCTCTGGCGGTGCACTGTGGCTGCCATCGCCCTCAGGGCTGTTCAGACCCCTCTGCTCCTTCCCTGTCTCTTCACTCCAAACTAAAAAGAGAACAAAGGTGACATTGTGACTCCAGGCCACAGTCTGTGCTCTTCTCTGGTGAAGAGACAGAAAGAGGAAGGCTGAAAAAAATGATCCCACAGTAACTGCAGCAGGAAACAGATAAAAGATTGTGGAAAAGACATTGGATTTCTGTCGCACTAAGGCCTCTCTCTCAAGATCACAGAGCATGCTCTTGAGAACACACTCTACAGCGAGGGTTTTCACTGCCACCAGAGTGAGCAGCGTGAAAACCTCAAATACACAGAAGGGGTCAGATCAAATGTGTACTGCCCACAGGGTCTCTGGAAAGCAAAGCAAATCAAAATCTCTCTAAGATGTTTTCATTCTCACCGGGGGGGACTGGACAGGCTTCCTGAAATACAGAGCAGAGCATGCTGTTTAAAGATACACTCTTTTCTTTCACCTGCCCCAAACCAAGGATGGAGCAAATGAGCAATAGCAATAGGTGTATCAAGATGAGGCGATTTATCTCAATGATCTGAGCTCTGTAAAAACGAGCATAAAGCACTGGCCATTTCTCCATGTCCTTTAACATCATACATAATAGTGTTTTTCATTCACTAGCAGAATGGGTTCGTGAGATTATCGGATATTTCAGGAGCCCAATGATCACCCATCCTCTTCACACCGGTGGAATGGTTTATGTTTGGCAATCAGAAATAATTCAGACTTTTACGATGCGAGATCTACTGCATATGTATCTTCCACAAAGTAAAACATGGATGATAATACTACTAATAAGCCATGATTCACATCAGTCCCATCAGTGTTCACCCATCAGGTCTTTGCAAAATTTTATACAGAGTGTGTTTTCAGCCTGCCACATTCGTAAGTCAAATCACGGTAGCAACAAGAACAAACATCAGTTGTTTGCCCTAGTGCTGCACCTTTCATCCACGGGCTCTGCAATCATTATTCAGATAAGTCTTGCGTTGCTGTTTTGAGATGAGCGGGTATCATTACCCTCACTTTATAGATAAATAAACAGAGGTCAAAGAACTCCCCCAAGGCAATCTGGAGAGTTAAATACCTACATCAAAGGGTTTAATGAAGACCGATATCACTATTCCTACCAAAAAGACAAGGAAACAGAGACCAGAGTTGAAGCTGTTAGCCCAACATCAGATAACTGCCTCTGGATCTTTGGTCTCTAAGATAACTCCACCTCCCAATTTAACAATTAGTATCAGATCTATCTAGAAACCACCATAATAATTTATTGCACCTTAAGGCACCCCTGTGCTTGCTTATTGTTATATTCTTCAAAGCAAGCGACAGGTTTTCTACATTAATTATTTAGATGGAGTTTCTGGTCATTGTTTCTCACTGTTTTCTGGCACTGTTTGCCTGGTGCCTCACTTCTGTGAGCATATTCCTTCCAGCCTCTTTCTGCTCTGGTGCATCTTGCCTGTGGCCTTCGCTGAGAAGGGAAGGTTCATGATGGTGTGACTTGTATGACCCACCCTGAGGACAAGTTTCGACCCCTGGCAGCTCCCGCTGTTTTCTCAGCTGCCTGTGCCAGTTGTCAGGACCTGGCAGCAGGAGAACCAGCCTTGCTGCTCACACAGCATTGATATAGATGTTACGAAGTTCCTGAATAGTTCTTTCATATATTTAATATTTGCATATTTCCCTAACCCATGAAATTTTCTACTGGACTTTTGGCTAGGGTTAATGCTAATTTAATACTTAGATACGTGGCTCTATTGTGTGATATGGCCCAAATACAGTCAATCATAAGGACCACACTGACAAAAGACTTGGGGGGGGGGGGGGGGGCACACACTAAAAGGGGCTTTGGAAGCCTCAGAATCTTAAAACCTGTCCCCAACATTGCAGATCAAGGGACATTAAATCAATTAGAGATGGCCTTCCAATTCAGGAAAGTGAAACTATTATATTGTTTCTGCAGCCCAATATATAACCTTTTATTTCATCTCCATCAAATTCAACTGGTTTTATCCTTTATCAAATCAACTGGACTTTCCTATAAAGCGCTGTAAGTGTTCTGGTGATCGACTCTTCCTTAACTACAGCCACACACAGTGCCTCCCAGAGCGGGGCTGTGATCACAGTAAGGCTTACAGCATCTGTTATAATTCACTAATAATCACAATACTTAACAGAAGGGACACAAACAATGGGGTCCTTGGGAAAAATGGAGTCCTCTGGGTGCCATCTCAGTTTAAATAATAAATACAGCCTTTTTCTTTGGCCTGCGTGTTCTCCCACTCATATAAACAAAACCAGGGGAAGGTTATTTAAGTATCCATTAGTTTCCCAGTAATTATGTTGTTCCCCTCCCTATTCTTTACCCTGGAATAAAGTACATGGACTTGCATCAAAACACAAAAGCAATCAGAAAGACCAACATACACAGCGATTATCACCAGCTACTCACTGCCTCGACACAATACTCACTGCTCTGAGGAAGAGCCTCAGAGGCCTCATCTCCTTGTTATAAACAAGCTACCAAGGTAAGACGAGGTACGGTGAATGATAGTAGTGCAAAGTACTGGTTGCCAGCCGGACAATGGTTGACATGGTTACCCTTTTCCTTTTTGTGCTACAGGTATGTAGTAAGTTCAGCTTCAAAACCTTACTACAATATAACACAATGCAATGCAGTCTCTTCCTATTACCAAGGAAAAAAAGAATGTGCCATTGACAGAATTCTGTGCCCTTTTAAAGCAGAACAGCTCTGACATCAAAGCTCACAGCACTCCTCTGCGATAGTTATTCACTGTGTCTTTGTGGTCAGGAACTAAAACATTTTTATGAAGTTCTAAGGGAAAAAATTATCTCCTGAAAATGAGTCTCTTGTAGTAAGTGCTGCAAATAATGAACAGCTGCACTGTTTCCTTTGGAAGGTGAAACGAAGGAAATGCAGTCTTAATGTGCATTTAAAGCAGGAACGGGTCAGTCTCCAAGATGTTTATTGGGCATAACGGAAACATTCAGTTGTCAAAGGAAACATTAAAAAAAAAAATTACAGAGTTAGGTAGGATGCATTATTTAAACACATATTTATCTATCAGAAAGAAAACAGCTGCAGATTAGAGGGGAGTGTGATCAACCGTGGCTCAATTGTAGCCTCGACCATATGGTTTTTGTCTGACAAATCAGGAGACTATCTTCTTTTCTCCCCCCCCCCTCCCCTTTTGCAAGCGGGGCCTAGGTATCACAATACAAAAGGAAATAAAGTACATATATCCTCACAAAACATCCTTTCACGAAGGGCTCTGCTGCCACTTGTTGACATAAATGACAGTTCTCTCAGCGTACCTGATGCAGTCTGAATTTGTACACTAAGGGCACGATGACAGTTCTTGCACTCAGACTCAGCTGAAAGACTCACGTTCAGTCCCTTCAATCCTGCTACCCTTCAGTCTTCTTTTAGAGGGAGAGGTCTTCAACCTTTTCCTTCAATGTCAACCTAGTGGATATTTCATTCCAAAGACCTTGGTTTCCAGGTCATTTCTACAGAGTTCTGCAATAGCACACTCCACCTGGCCTGCTCTACATATATTAACACTCCCAACAGTTTTTCTTCTACGCACATCCAAGATAGTCTGGAAAAAAAAATCCCCCAAACATCCAAACCGTACTGCAGCCTAAGCCTACTTTTTTTTTTAACAGTATAAAATATTGATAATCCATGTTCCCTTTGTGATATGTGCAGTTGCTAGAACTTTACGAATTTGGGGGAGAAAAGTTTACAACACAACAAAATAATAAACACTAGAAGCTGACACAAATTTAGGACAGAAGAGAAACGAAGGACCTGCACACATAAAACACTTGACCGGTCTTCCAACCATTCTCAGACAGACTCCGTTGCTGCAGGCTAAACACTAGACAAACATTCTAATATACAAGTGCATTAGGCAGAAACTACAGAAGACAAACATATGGAAAAGCATTTTAGGTTCTTTTTTGGCTATACATCAAGGGAGGGAAGGGACTGTTAACAATTAACCACTAAGTAGTTAACAATTAACCACTCATGTATATCCGTGGAATTGCCTAACTTGTTGGAATCATGGTTGCTTTGGTATGAAACACTGTTTAGATCAAGCTCAGAAAAGATGCCAGATCTGGTGCCCAGAGCACAAAGACTGCCATACTGGAGCTCTGATCCTAGCTTGAGACCTTGAGCAGCTCCAGTAACACAAAACAATTAATTCTGGTCCTGTTGAAGACTAATAGGACCTTTGCAATCGATGTGGCTGACTGCAGGATGCCCTCTCAGGCAAGAAAGAACAACAAATTACTTTCCCCTTTCCTTTTTAGGGAAACCAGACCTTTCAAGTAGTGGTAAATGCAATTATCAAGCCACAGTATCTTTTCTGTTCTGACAAGTTGTACTTTACCCAACCAAGATGCGAGGCAAGGTGCTCATTCTGCAGAAACTTCTCTTCCCGCCATCCATGCACATGCTCTCAGAAGGAAGTATTAACTGTAAACACATTTTGTAGAAAAACAACAGCCACAAAACACATTCAGGGAAAAACCCTGTCCCATCCAACACTCACTGTGAAAACAAACTACTGCAAATCTCTCCTATCCCCGACTCTCCCTTTGTGCCTGTGTTTACCCAAGCCCGAGAGCACAGATATGCTAATATAATTAGTACAGTTACAGAATCATTATTCTGTTGTCTAGCAAACTAACTCCATGGCAATGTTAGCCTGCGCTGGACCGTTTTGACTAAATAAATCCCTAGCTCAATCTAAGCAGTATGTAGAGTCCATAGCAAGATTATGACTCCATTTTCTTAAACCCTACAGAAAACATACTTCTATCCCTGAAGAGCTCACGTGCTAAAAAGGTACAGTAAGATTCTTGCAATTTTTAGAGACCAGTGAACTGAGACACTATGACAGCAAGGACCTTCTTTTACAGAACTGTAACCACCAGAAATTTGTTTTCAGACATTTCTGCTCAGTTTAGTTTATATTTTACAGGACTTTTTAATTGATCTGGATAAAATGAAGTTACCCCTTCCTGTACTGTGAGAAACAGCGTCTAATCCTTCCTCGGCTACTGTTGCAATAGAATCATAGAATCATTTGGTTGGAAAAGACCTTTAAGATCACCGAGTCCAACCNAATCGTAAACCTAGCACTGCCAAGTCCACCACTAAACCATGTCCCTAAGCGCCTCGTCTGCCCGGCTTTTAAATACCTCCAGGGATGGGTACTCCACCCCTTCCCTGGGCAGCCTCTTCCAATACTTGACAACCCTCTCTGTGAAGAAGTTTTTCCTGATATCCAATCTAAACCTCCCCTGGCACAACTTGAGGCCATTTCCTCTTGTCCTAAGAGGAAATGCATTGCATTATAACATTACAGATTTCATCCCACCTCACCCTCAGACATCTCTCTTCCGAGGTGTGGGACATTGTTCATTTGCCATCTCCCTCTACGTAAGCCTTTTCATACCTCTGATCTTCCTACCGCTTTTCTCTCCCTGTTCTCCAGTTCTACTAAATCTTCTCTGAGGTGGGGTGACCAGAACTTCAGGAAGCACTCGCATGCATTGAGTAGGATGGAACAGTGATGTTTTCTGTTTTGTTCTCAACTTCTTTTCTAAATATTTGCCTTTCCAATCACCACTGAGCTGTTTTCAGAGAAACAGGCACAGCGATTCCAACATCTCCTTGTGTGGCAACTCTGACTTCTATGTAGTTTTTAAGAGCCCTATTAAAAAAAAAAAAAAAATCATAGAATCATTTAGGTTGGAAAAGACCTTTAAGATCATCAAGTCCAAGTGTTAAAAAAGATCTTTTATTCGCTACTTTTATTATTCAGTGGCTGATATAAGCAATAGACACCCCACAGTTGTTAGCTTAGCAATTTCATATTATAACAGTCCTTAGAAGTTGGGGGTAAACACCATCTAGTCCTGGTAATTTGTTGCCATTCACTTCATCGATTTGTCCTAAAACCCCTGCTACTGATCCAGCAGCCCCCAGTGCAGGACAACGTAGGTTTGATCCTGCACCAACACCAAGTTTTCCAGTTGCTCCAGGGAGTTCAGGATTCTGGCTAGCCATTTCCATCAAACAGCATTACCAACTTCCAGCTTGGACTGCATACAGCAATTCATTTAGACATATTTCATCCCACTTGAAGTTAGGTAATTTGTTTATCTTTAAATAAAGGGAAGTAGCATCACTGAAGTAAATTGAGATATCGCTTCTTGAAGCACACAGAACTATTTCCACACATAAAATTAAACATTTTTTTACTAATTAACACAAAACAAGCTTTGACAGTACAATCTTTTGAGGCACTGAGAAACTGTTTACATAATCCAATCCACGTAACAGCAGCAACTTCTTGGCATAGTGGAAGGAAGGGCATTTGTCTCCGAAACACTTCGCCTACTGAGATAAGGGAAACAAGGGCTTTTTGCACTCTGGGCTGTATTAATAGGAATTCTCTTCACTCATGTCACGAGAAAGCTATGGCCACTAGTAACCCCACTTCTCAGAGCTGTTGAAAGAAGGTGAGAGAAGCCCC
>VYZW01033171.1:0-12172 GCA_013401315.1 Balaeniceps rex
GGACTTGATGCCCTCGTTCTGCTAGGAATGTATCCACACGCAGCTGCACTCCAGTTTCTGATATCCAGACCCCTTGCACACACCAGTGTACACACAGACACATACACTATGGATCCATCTGGTAACTGCCATTAAACACTCTGTCTACCAAGTAGCTGCCCCTTGGATCCTCTCATCTTCAGTTGCCTTATACACAGACAGTCACATGCAAATGGATTTCCAGTTAACCCGGAGACACCATGGTTTGTCCAGCAGTTGCCTTTGACCTTCTGGTCGATCCAGTAGTCAACTTGCAGACCCTCTGGTGTTTCCAGTACTCAGCCCAGACTTGTGGCTGCTTCAATACCTGGCTCCCAGGCCTCCTATCCTACTTGCTAGCTAGTCTGATTTGATATTTGCTTTGAATCTATAGAGCTGTACAAATCCATGAGGAGCATGAAGGGGAAGGGGGAGCCGGGAGGAACAAAAAGATGAGTAGACAGAAAAGGGTATAAAAGGGGCTGGTTTTATGTAAAACAAGGCCTTCAGGAACAGACTGCTCCAGTGTGAGTCCTGCATGAGCCACGGTTCCTGCCAGGAGCCTGCTCTGGCATGGGCTCTCCACAGGCTGCAGATTCCCTCAGGGCACATCCACCTGCTGCAGTGTGGGGTCCTCCATGGGCTGCAGGGCAGATATCTGCTCCACCGTGGCCCTCCATGGGCTGCAGGGAGACAACCTGCTTCACCATGGTGTTCTTCACAGGTTGCAGGTGAATCTCTTCTCTGGTGCCTGGAGCACCTCCTCCTCCCGCTCCTTCCTCACTGACCTTAGTCTCTGAAGGGTGTTTCTCTCATTTTTTCACTCCTCTCTCACAGCTGCTGCACAGCATTTTTTTACCCTTTCTGAGATACGTTACCACAGAGGCACCACCAGCATCACTGATTAGCTCAGCTTTGGCTAGCAGTGGGTCTGTCTTGGAGCTGGCTGGAACTGACTCTGTCCAACGTGGGGGCAGCTCCTGATCACTTCTCACAGAGGCCACCCCTGCAGCCCCTGGTGCTACCAAGACCTTGCCACATAAACCCTGTACATAAACACCTGCACTGCCAGGTAAACACAAAACCATCTACTAATAATGGCAAAATCTTACCTACTGACCTACCGGCTTCAATATAAACAGTATTATCAACAAGATAAAATTCATTTTCATTAGATAACGTGTTTCCATGGAGATCATACAGGCAGACAATAAATATGAGTAAAGATTTATAAAGTTCTTTGTAAAAGACTACGGTGTTGTCCCTGTCAGTTTGTCTCACTCTCCATAGTGTATCATTGAGCCAATGATAAATATAGTAGAGCCATAAGTAATGTTGTTGGTCCACATTAATAGTTTCAAATGGTTTCCACTTTTTTCATGAAATTCTCATGAACAACCACATTTTCATATCAATTCTAGAAAGTATTTTGTGCGTGAAATCATATATCCTTCCTATGTATACAGTCTGAGATAAATGAAAACGCACCTTGGAAATAACAAAAGCTTATGATAGGCCTCACAGAGGATTAGAACTTTCCAGTTCAAAGGCACATGACCATGAACAAATCAAAGAGATTGAGTAAATTTTTTACTCAGACATTGTAATACAATGTTTACATGCAGATTATCTGGGAATCAAACCAGATTACAGCAGTAAAACAATGTCAATTCCATGTTCAATCTTTGTGTCAACTGTTCCTGTGACACTTTCACTGACATCAGCAATTCATGATTAAGATAGACTTATAAGGACGGTAAATAAGAGTGTTACATTCAAAGACAGGCAAAGCAGTAGTACAATTTAAATGATGATAGACTTATTTCAAGACTCTGGACTTTATAGTTTCAACACAGGCCACCAAAACCAATTTTTATTTTCTGTTCTGCTGCTCAAATAATGTGCAATACAGTGCTTTATCTGTACACCAGCTCTACATTTTCAGAAGTTTAAATACTTATGTATATTTACATGTACAAAACAGAGTCTGAACTCGACCATTAGGCTTCTCAGGCACAGAGCTTTAAAAACCGAAGTGTTCTAATTATGAAAGTTTGGATATAGTTTTCAGGGTTGAATATTCAAGAAGACTTGGGTAACTAGTCCTTATAAAAGCAAGATTAGTAACACAAATATATGCAGTAAATACCCATAAAATATATTAAATTGTTTTGCCATCTGTAGTACTTCATATTAATATATCATATTTTTTGATAGTGCTTGTCTGACTACATCAGTTCTTTATACTCTCACTTATCTTGCATATATTTCTCCCTAGATGGATAGACAGATAGATAGATAGAGGTACTATACACTTCAAAACATTCTAAAATTGTTATTTAGAAAGAGCATTATGAAATAATGCATGGAAGGAGAGTTGAAACAATAAGGTGCTGCTTTTGAACTGTTTAGAGAAGACAGTATACAAAACAGTCATAATGGGGGCATTTACATGTTCACTGTTTATTTGTGTGTATATATGTGGAAAAACATACATATGTTTGAATTTGTATAGTGAAATGCATGCGTAGTGCATATAATATAATACCTATTTTATTGCTATAAAAGGAATAGCATTAAAGTCTTTATGGAAAGAGTTGTTAAGGCTTTTTAAGTAAAACTGAAAGCTAACTTCACCAAGCTATTTGTAGAAAGAAGGTACTGTCCTGTGGGTTCTGTGTCAAGAAGCAGAAGCGATCTCAATTGAATTTTCTATTGCTCTTATTCCTGTTGCCTTGACATCCTGTATTAGCTGTTAGTGGTATTATATATGCCCCCATGACAGATGAAGGGTCATTCTGGGATGATTATTTTCTTTAAATAAAAAAAAAGAAAGAAAAAAAAAAGAAGAGCCCATTTTCTTTTATTTCCAATAAGAATGAAAACTGGTAAAGGAGCCACATCTCTGTTCTTACTTCATGTCGCTAGAATGTTTAAGGACAGCTCTTTAAGGAAGGTAGGAAGAGAGGAAAGAAAGGAAGGAAGGAGGAAAGGGGAAGGGAGGGAGAGAACAAGGAAAAAGGGAGTGAGAAATGTTATAACTAATCACAACAGAATTTCCATTACTAGTTAATAAATGGGATTAAATCAAATTCAAATGAAAATAATTCGTTTTATGGAAAGAAGATAAAAGGTAATTACCAAGACTACTAATCAGATTTTCTTACATAATTCCTTCCTCATGATGCTAAAAAAATGACTTTTTTTTAAGGGACAATAAATATTCCAATGCATTATAAAAATAAATACTGATAAACTGAAGGTTCAAAGATGATCAAATAGGCTCTAAGAATATCAATCAGAATAGCTAGTTAAATGCTAAAGGAAAAATGTTTTTTTGTGTTAACTGTCATGAATTAAAACTTGTTAAAAGAGGTCAGGACTATACAGCTATATTTACACCACATCTTACTAGTTTCATGATGACTATCTGGATTGGTATTTGCTATTGACTGCAAAAGTGGCAAAATCTGGTCCACAGGTACTAGAGAATTTCAGTATAGAGTTTTTGCAAAGATCTCTGTATTCCTTGGAAATATGAATGCCACCTCCACAACTTAATCATCATATTTCTATGTAAGTCCCTTTATTGGGATTCCACGAAGAAAACCTCAATGAACTTAGCTGAAAGGTGAGCAACATAGTTATGCAACTTCCTTTCTTTCTCAGGTCCTGAACTTTTATTCAAAAAGAAAATGAAGATCTGTGTGACTTACCTATGGCAATATTCAGCATCTTGCTGCATCTAAAAAAGTCATAGCAATTTTGGTGATTCACTAATGATGAATCTTCTGAAATCTTTCTTACAACTCACACTACAGTGATTAGTACTGATGTGAGTAAAATATTAGACTATTAAGTTGAGACAGAATCCAAAATGACTATAAAAATACAAAAAAAAAAAAGTACTTAACCCAAATATTGTTGTGACTTTTTACAATAATCTCATCTGGTTTTCTGAAGGACAAGCAGCATCCCTAAAATTCTCAATTTTAGAGAATATGTTTTTCAAACCTTTATAAGGTGCTTTGATTTTGAAAGAATGACAGCAATGCAATTTGGGGTAAGTATTAAGTACTACTTCATGTGTGTCTTCTCCTGTGAAGATTTGCTTATTCCCTACATTGGCAGTCCCTAACAATCATTACATGAGTTCAAGTAGATGAAAACATTAGAATAGACACTGGACCCTAATCATAAAAATGAACTAGTGTCAGCTCTAAAAAATAACCTTTAGTATTTAAACAAATGTAAATGGACTGTAGGGAATCAATTCAGTTGCTGAAATATTGGCATCTAATACAATTTAGGATAACCTAGGTTATCTTGATTACCACATGCCGGTTCAGAAAAGTTCAGGTCTACTGTAAGTCTTGTGTGATATCTGTCATATAAACTAGGACATTGCAAATAAAACTGGGCAGCTGTGTTTAGGGAAATAAACCCTAGATTTTGAAAAATCCACAGTTCTTTAGGCACTTGGAATGGGATTTAATCTCTCAGTTTATGTTAGCTCACAAACTAGACTTCTTCTTCCACATTTTATTCAGTAGACAGAAGCACTTCCAGACAATCACTGAGAGAGGTGCATCCCTAAGACAGGTGCAATGAATTGCTCTCTAGAGTATCAGAATCTCTCCATTAATTATATAGGTAACCCAAACAGCTGGGTTAGAATATGTGTGTGATTCAACTCACTCCTAATTTTAGGTGTCTGCATGTACATTCGGCATTTCAGTACTCATTTAGTCATTGGATTTCCAGTCATCAGGGATTCATTTAGTTGTCCAGCTTCACACACCTATTGTGTAAAGAGGTCTCTCGGATGTGCTGTGGCATTTATTTTAGTCATTTATTTATTTTTGCAAAAGCTTTTATTAGCGAGGACATTTCACATGGAGCAAGGTTCCTACCTGAGGACAATGAACAGAGTCTAGTTGAGTTTTTGGAGTCTACAAAGCTAGATGAGACACAGGACAGATAGGAGACATACATCCTTGTGGTGTGTTGACCCTGGCTGGATGCCAGGTGCCCACCAAAGCCACTCTATCTCTCCCCTCCTCAGCTGGACGGGGGAGAGAAAATATGACGAAAGGCTCATGGGTTGAGATAAGGACAGGGACATCTCTCACCAATTACCATCAAGGGCAAAACAGACTCGAGTGGGGAAATTAGTTTAATTTCTTGCCAATCGAATCAGAGTAGGACAATGAGAAATAAAAACTAAATCTTAAAAAACACCTTCCCCCCAACCCTCTCTTCTTCCTGGGCTCAATTTTACTCCTGATTTTCTCTACCTCCTCCCATGCAGCAGCACAGGGGGATGGGGAATGGAGGTTGTGGTCACTTCATCACACATTGTTTCTGCCGCTCCTTCCTCCTCAGGGGAGGACTCCTCACACTCTTCCCCTGCTCCAGTGTGGGGTCCCTCCCACAGGAGACAGTCCTCCATGAACTTCTCCAGTGTGGGTCCTTCCCACAGGCTGCAGTTCTTCAGAAACTGCTCCAGTGTGGGTCCCCCATGGGGTCACAAGTCCTGCCAGAAAACCTGTTCCAGCGTGGGCTTCTCTCTCCACTGGTCCACAGGTCTTGCCAGGAGCCTGCTCCAGCATGGGCTCTCCATGGGGTCACAGCCTCTTTCGGGCATCCACCTGCTCTGGCGTGGGGTCCTCCACGGGCTGCAGGGTGGGTACCTGCTCCATCATGGTCTTCCATGGACTGCAGGGGGACAGCCTGCCTCACCATGGTCTTCACCATGGGCTGCAAGGGAATCTCTGCTCCGGTGCCTGGAGCACTTCTTCCCCCTCCTTTTTCACTGACCTTGGTGTCTGCAGAGTTGTTTTTCTCACATATTCTCACTCCTCTCTCCAGCTGCAGTTGCTGTTGTGCATTTTTTTTCCCCCTTCTTCAATATGTTATCACAGAAGCGCTACCACTGTTGTTGATTGTCTTGGCCTTGGCCAGCAGTGGGTCTATCTTGGAGCTGGCTGGCATTGGTTCTATCGGACATAGGGAAACCTTCTAGCAACTTCTCACACTTCCACCCCTGTAGCGCCCCTGCTACCAAAACCTTGCCATGCAAACCCAATACAGGACATTATTAGCAAGGACATGTCACATGGAGCAAGGTTCCTACCTGTGGACAATGAACTGAGTCTAGTTGAGTCTTTGGAGTCTACAAAGCTATTCAGATACTGTAAATCTGTAATTTATTTGCCTAAATCTATTCCCTTCTTAGAAGTTCTACAGTATCTGAGACATCCTTATGGGACCGATGAGACACAAGACAAATAGGAGACATACATGCTTCTGAAGTGGCAGCAGGAGGCCACACAGGATATGTTATGGCATCTCAAATTGCATTAGACATTTGTCTTAGGCACATGAATCCTATCATATACAATGAGTTTTGGCTGACTAAAGTTAGCTGAGAAGATTTTTCATTATTACAGTTATGCGTTCAGTGTGTGGATAGAATGGTCTTGGCCAGAATGACTATAATACACAAACTAAGTGAAAGACTGAGTCAACGATAATAAGTGAAATTTGTTCAGGACAGATCTTTGGCTCTGAGACCATGGACTGGTCTGCACACAGACCGCTAAACTGTCTCCAGAACAAGGTGTGAGTATGAAAACTGTCTATTTAGAATGGTCCTTAACTTATGATAAGTTTCATAGAATCATAGAAGATCTCAAGCTGGAAGGGACCCATAAGGATTATACAGTCCAACTCCCTGCTCCTCGCAGGACTACCTAAAACTAAATCATATGACTAAGAGTGTAGTCCAGACCCTCCTTGAACTCTGACAGGCTTGGTGCCATGACCACTTCCCTTGGGAGCCTGTTCCAGCGACTGACCACCCTCTCAGTGAGGATCCTTTTCCTAATGTCCAATCTGAACTTCCCCTGATGCAGCTTCATACCATTTCCTCATGTCCTATTGCTGGTCACCGGAGAGAGACCTGCACCTCCCCCTCTGCTGCCCACCTTGAAGAAGTTGTGGACTGCAATGAGGTCACCCCTCAGCCTTCTCTTCTCCAAGATGAACAAGCCAAGTGACCTCAGCTGCTCCTCAGAAGTCTTGCCCTCGAGGCCTTTCACCATTTTGGTTGCCCTTCTCTGGACACACTCCAATAGTTTGATGTCTTTCTTGTATTGAGGCACCCAAAACTGCACACAGTACTTAAGGTGGGGCTGCACCAGTGCACTGTAGAGTGGGACAATCACCTCCCTCGACCGGCTAGCTATGCTGTGCTTGGTTCATCCCAAGACATGGTTGGCCCTTTTGGCTGCCAGGGCACACTGTTGACTCACAGTCAACTTGCCATCGACCTAAACCCCCAGATCTCTTTCCGCAGGGCTGCTTTCCAGCCTCTCATCCCCCAATTTGTATGTGTAACCAGGATTACCCCAACTTTGAATGCATGACCAAGAAATTTGGGGGAAAATTCTAGTTGCCCTTGCTCAAAACAATCACTGGACCATTTGAACAGGTTAGCAATATTATCTGTATAATGGAATCTTCTACTGGAAGTGTTCCCTGGTAGAATTTAGTTTGTTAATATAGACGATATCTGTTTCTTATTGTCCAACACCCCTTGTGAAAAAGAAACAACACAAAAAAATACTTCTTGGTACGTACCCATAGCTACCTTTTCTCCCAGACTCCAGATTTATGCCTTTTGTAGATGGAGATATTGCCTTGACAGCACCATTCAAACTGTCAGTTCTTGACAGTGGAAAATCATTTAGACATAATTCTCTGATTAATGGTTTTTATTGGGAAGGATTTGTGATGTTGTTTATCCTTTTTACTATTCAGAAACCTGATGTATTTAAATGATTTGTTTAACAGTCCACCTTCTGAAAAAGATTACTCTAAAAATCATACTTCACTAATCAGAATTAAATTGTCAAACATATATATTTTAATAAAGCTGCTAATACAACAAAACAACAAAAGTAAAATTACTTTTGCAACTCCACTCAGTCAACTAATTTATGTTCTGAGTAATCATCTTCATTACCAAACATGTTATATTAAATTACAATTAATTGTTCATGTTCCTGCATGTTTATGTCCATGCTTATGTATTGGGTGTAGGTGTTGAGGTGTTGTCAGTGGAGGGGGATGCAGGGGTGGCCTCTGTGAGAAGAGGTCAGATCTGCCCTGTGCTGGACATAGCCGGTTCCAGCTGGTTCCAATGGACCCATTGCAGGGCATGGCTGAGCCCCTCAGCCAAGATGGTGGTGCCTCTGTGACAACATATTTAAGAAAAGGTAAAAAAAGCAGTGCAGCAGTTGTGTGAGAGAGTAGTAAGAAAAATGTGAAAAAAAACTATGCAGACACCAAGGTCAGAAAAGAAGGAAAGGGAGGAGGTGTTCCAGGTCCCAGAGGAGATATTCACACTGCAGCTCCCATGGTGGAGCAGGTATTTCTATGCAGCCCCTGAAGAGGACCACACCAGAGCACATATTCATACTGAAGCCCACGGAGGAGCCCATGCTGGAGCAAATGGATATTTCCTGAAGTACTGCAGTCCATGGAGAGGACCCACACTGCAGCATGGGAAAAGCGTGAGAAGGAAGGAACAGCAGAGAGGAACTGTTATGGGCTGACCACAACCTGCCATTCCCCATCCCCCTGCACTGCTCAGCAGGGTGGGGGGGAGGTTGAAGAGCTGGGAATGAAGGAAGAAAGTTGAGCCTGGAAAGGTGGGTGGGGTGAGGGGGAAGGTGTTTTAATTTTTTTGTCTTTGCTTCTCACAACCCAGATCTATTTTAACTTGAAATAAATTACATTAATTTTCCCCAAGTTAAGTCTATTTTGCCCTTGATGGTAACTGGTAAGCAATCTCTGTGTCTCAACCCACAAGCTTTTTCATCCTATTTTCTCCATCTGTACTGCTGAGGAGGGGGAATAAAAGAGCATCTGGGTGGGAGTTTGGCCGCTAGCTGAGGTTAACCCTCCACAAAGAAAAACTCATCATGTGTCTTATGAAAGCATTAAGAAAAATAGTTCCAAATATCTCGCTTGAGTGTTTCACGCTAATGCAGAAAAGAACAGATTTACTGGCTGCCATCAATTCTACTTTGAACTTTTTTTTCTTACAAGTTACCTCACCTATAATCAATCTATTGTAAAAGAGCAGCTTCCTGGATCAGAGAGATATGTTTCTGTGAAAGGAAAATAGATCACTACATACTGTATAAGAAAATACAAAACACAACATCGAAATATGTAATAAGGCCAAAGATCAATAAAATATGAATGTTAACATTTTAGGTTCAACAAAATAAAGAACTGAGCACGAAGTAACTCAGCTGTAGGTATATGGATAGAAATTTACAGATTCTAGAGGATGCAAATCCTAAAGCACACATAAATCTCATTCAAGTTTAAGAATTTCTAGAGTCCCGAATTTCTTACTTAAGACCAGTGCTAGTCTATTTAGTAACCCCATTTACTTCGGTGAGATGTCAAGATTCAACTCAATGTGAGCAAGCATATAAAATTATTATTGATTATCAGGTAGTTCTACTAAGACAATTAAGTCCAGTCTTAAAGGCCTCTTTCACTGCAGAGTTGGTTATATGATTAATGTCATTGCTTTCAATAATGATATTCTTTCAAATAACCATCCACATTCATAAGTGTAAAATTTATTCATATAGATATATTGAAGTATCTGTCTTTAAACGTCTACAGTAGAATTCGACTCATTTAGCTTTAGATATTTATCAGCTAACCATACTCAAGGGAGAGAAATAATCACTTTTCAGGAATAATTCCCACTATCTATTTTAGACATCTATTTTATGAGAGGAGAAATGTTTGCTGCTCTCCATTGCTCTCTATTGACTATAAGTGAGTCTATGCTGAAAATTCAGATGTAGAGGTCTACTTTATGTTTTCCTACAGTCAGCTATATTTCAACTGATAAATCCTATCCCAGGAATCATTTTAGGATAAGTTTTTCTATATAATGCATTGACGATATAAACAAACATTAGAAGGTCCCAAACTAGTACAATATTTTTCATTAAATACCTGGTTCATTTCTGAATTACATTCATCTCATGGAAAAGAGAAGTTACTTTTACAGGATTTCAGTCAATCTTGCCAAGTGAAATGTAGATTATGAAAACATTCAGTTCTGGATATATATCTAAAAGTGAATTGGTTTATATAAATAATGTCACTCATATCACATATTATCTAAACTTTTTTTGAGAATATTACTTTTACTGACCCTAAGAAAAAAAATTGTGAATCAATACAATATATGTATTGTGAAAAGTAATGCTATTTACAGAGTAGTGCATATTATCAAAAAGGCACTGACTTCCAAACATTTTGAATATATATAAACAAGTTCAGATTGTTTAAGATTTAGAATTTGTCAGGATCCGAATCGCATGAAAAACAATGACATAGGATTCAGATTAACCAAGCAAAATGGTACCAAGTAACGGGGAGGGAGGGGGGCACCCCAAAAAACCCACCATAAACTGCCCCCCGAAACCCCAACCAACTAACCAAACAAACCAAGCCAAAAAACCAAGCACATTTTAGTATCCCTAAAAGCATTGCAAGACACTTCAGTGAATGACAGATATAGAGGCTAAAGCTTTTTCCAAATGAGAAGTATTTTCCTGAGCTTGAAATACATTAAGTTATGAAGTCATATAGCATGGCATTTGCTGCAGTTTGAGAGGATTAGTTAATAGAAATGTTCATGCTGAATTAGTGGATTAAGGACATTTTCTTTCTTGACACTAAATGCAAATTTAATTCAGTCTAATGATGGTCAAAGGCAGCTTCCTGATGTTCTCCTTTCTTTGAGTGAAATGTCTTCATGATGCTCATAACTTAAATACCCTCAGATACAGCTACCTGTACTGCATTGCAATAAAAATTGCTAGAAGTTACACTGTTTTGAAGAACAAATTGTAGCAGGAAAAGGAATTCTGTGAGATTGCTACATAAGAATTTTTACTTGTGTGAATGACCAGCTTAGTGGAAAAGTGTCTTTGCAGAGTCTTCCTGACAAACTCACTACTTCATGAGAAAAATACAAGCGAAAGAACTGTTGAAATTTAAATCTCAGAAAAAATATATTAAAAAATCTGTAAATCAATAAGATCTCCATTGCTAGTGTATTACAATGTGCTTCTTGCACTGTTAGATTTTAGATAAAATATGTAAATGAATTTCCTGTATCCTAAAAATAGCCTCACTATTTTGGGTGTGACTTTTTAGTAAGTGTGCTAAAGTATTAGGGGAAAGATTGCCGACTGTTGTGTTCTATATGGTGTAATGACAAATAATTCCACAGAAAAACACACCATAGAATTCATTGTAAAGAACGCATTCCAGATCTAAAATTTGCCATTGTTTTCTGAAAGAGTTACAATTTAGCAAATAAATTGTATTTTAAATCTACTTCAGGAAATGAAGTACACTTCACATTTGTAGTGAAGTACAGAAAAGCAGCCAGTTAGTACATACTATTTGGTTCAACAGAGAGGAAAAGCAAGTCCTGAAATAATTTTCTGGAAAATGGTTTGGTAGCCTTATGAGTCAAACCATTTTGTTATTCTAACCTAAGTTCCTATATAACATAGGCCAAAAAGTTTTGAACATTGATTCCTTCAATAAAGAAATTGCTTTTCCTGGGTAGATTGACATTCTTTGTCATAATAACTAACTGGCCACACTACAAATATGACAAGTGTCATTAGGGATTTGTGACTACTTTGATTTAATGCTGAACTATCTATGATGGAAGACAGCTACTTCCCCTATACTTCAAAAAATTTGGTTTTAAGTTAAAATTATTCCAATTAAAATGATTCTGTCAAGTCAATTCCCAAATTCCTCTGTTCCCTTCTCTTGGCTTTCAAATCTTTAGGTTTTCACTGGCTTCCAAGCATGTGACAGATTCATGATATTGTTTTTACCTTCATGTCCTAGTGTAATTTTAACTTCACCTACTTTTTTGGAAGCAGGTGCAGGGAGGAGGGGAAGTATTTTTTTCCTAGTACCTCATAGTACTTATTGCACTCTTTGCCTGAGAGTTATCTTGCACAACTAGAGCTGGATTCGCTTTCCTGTTCTCTGTTGAAAGTGTATAATTATGTATCTACAA
>VYZW01033175.1:3196-14460 GCA_013401315.1 Balaeniceps rex
TTTAGAAAATAAGAATTGTCAAAACACATTGGCTTTCTGCTCTCCATCGTCAGTAGAATATCTAAGAAAATCTTCACTTTAAATATTTGAATAATCTTTTTTAAGTCCAGAGGCTATAAGATCACATATTTAGTCTTAGATTTATATTTAAATATCTTACTGAAGTAAGGTATTTTGTACCCTATGTTGATAGATTGTTTAAGAATAATTTAGGTATGTGATTCAAAGCACTTAAGTTATTCTACCAGTAATCAAAATCTGTCCATTTGTATTTAATCATTTCCACTCTCTCATTCGTCTACATTCTATATTACTGTATTCACTCTTAATAACCATAATTTATCTTCTGGTACAACCAAGCCATTAGGAAATATAGCTATAGATTCATTCTTTAAATAAAATTAGGGCATTACTCTTATCCATTTGAGCTAATAAAAAAGATGATTTTAGCCTCTCTGTTTAATGAAGAAAAGTATATTGCAGAAACATGACCACTGGTGCAAAGCCAGGGAAAACACAGACAAATGACAGTAGCTTTTAGACACATTACACGAATTTCATTCCAGCAACACCACAGCCTGTGAATTTAGAAAGAAATACGCATTGAATCCAGAATATTTTTTTAATTCAAGACTATGTAAACAAAACAATTGCCAAAACAGATGGACTTAAAAGCGCAACTTTCTTGTAAAGTAGAAGATTCTCATCAACTTCTAAAATTTATTCAGAAAAGATTTGTAATCAAGGTTTTAAGTGTTCTAATTTATATAATGTACTGACTTATTACATACAATAGCTAGTTCATGCACAGCAAACAACATGTGAAACAACGTAGCATAGCAAACAACATGTTTTCAGATAGTTACGTTGCAATCAAATCATAGATTGGCTATATGTTCAAATTATCCTCTCCTAAACATGTCCTGAATCTACCTCACACAATTCAGCACAGCTGGCCATAGCAATTTCATAGGACATTCTTCATATGTTTACCAGGCAAAGGGATTTTAAACAAACAAAAACAAAATCCAAAACACCACAAAAAATAAAACCACCCAAAAAACCCCAACACCTTTTTATTTGGTGATATTCCCTAGAAAGCCATAGCACAAGGGTTTCAATTCTTCTCCTAATAAATGTGCAATAAATTCCGTGGAAACTAGGACAAGTGAAGAAGGATGAGAAAGAAACCCATTTCAGAACATCCCATGGTGGATAAGCATTCTCCTGGGTCACAAGAAACCTATTCCTTTACTTTAAACTGGGAAGAAAACACAAATGCCTTGTTGCCAGCATAAAAGGATGGTACAAAGTAGAATAATTTTTATTAGGAGTGGTATCTAAATCCCCTTATTAATCTCACTCAAAGTTTTGTTTGGCTTTGTGGGGTTTATTTTATTTTATTTCTTTTCAGTAAGTATGTAGGGTTTCCATACCAAAATATCTCTCGTCCTACTCAAGATTATTCTCTAGTCTTCACTCAGATTTGAAACTGGAATCTCTTCAGCCAAAACAATATGCTTCATCAAGAACTACAGACTGTTGTGAACCAAGAAAAAAAGATAAATCTACATTTCACTAACTTGAAAGTGATTAGGCACTACAATAGTTGGATTCCTGTAGCTCTTACAAACTACCAGGATCAGTAAACAGCAAGAATATTTTTAAATCTAGATATTAATTTAGCAGGGGGGAAAGGTGCAAGAATTCAAGAATAATAAACTTGAAATGTAATAACTGGTAAGATCCAAAGGAAAATGAAATGCATCCTAGACATCATACCCAGGCACATCATCCTTCCCCTTCAAAACCCTGAAGCTCATGGACATTACAGTTCTTCGCACTACCTGAAATTAAAGTTACTCTTGCAGATTGTCATCCGTAATGCTCTTAGAGTACCACAAGATTTCTAACACTGTCTTCCATGTTCTCTGGTATGGAAGTGTGTAGAATAAAGTTTGTGATTTTGAATGCCTGTCTTGGTAAGTATGGTTACCTCCCTGTGCAAGCATTTTCTATTTAACATCACTGCAGTGTCCTTGGCTTTCACTCCAGATACATTTCTTAGCATAGATTTTTATCCTAACTGAGCAGTCTAAGAAATAAGGTACTTCCAAGCCTGTGACAAAGGGTTTCTAAATGTGATTCTGTGTTCTTCTGTGTTAGTTGTGATTTGAAATGGCATCTCCCTTTTGTTCCATCATATCAAACCTTCACTCTTGCATTAGTCTTAGCTTGGCCCATCTGCAATGCATACATACAGCAGCTTTTACACTTACTCTAATTCATTTAAACTGAAGATAATCAGTGCTTTAAATAATATAGCGTATCTACTCAAAAATCCAGTAGTGACCATACATTTAACAGCAAAACCTATAAAGCTTTTAGGGAGTTTCCTCAACTTTCTTCTGTATTCTTTGTTCTATTATCCACTATTTCATTCTTCTTCATTTTATTGGTAATTATCACACAGAATTACAGTAGTTTAGACCTGAGAGAGGTTGATTTTTACATAATTCTGGAAAATATTAATAATAAGATGGTTTTGTGCTATTTGACTGGGAGAATAAGGGAAAACTTCAAAGAGCTCAAACTCCCCTAGGGTTTACATACTTTAAAATAACAGTATCTCTGTATTGCCAAGAGGGGGGAAAAAAAACAACAGACCTTCAAATTAATATTACATTGGCAGCAGGTTTTTACAGACTACTTTCAGGGCTGTGTGCTGACTCCCTGGCTTAATGAACGGTTTGATTTAAAGCTTAAAATTATTAAGTGTTCTACCAGAGTCATAAATAATGCAGTTTATAATATTCCTATTGAGCATATAAAACTACATTTGTCTTCCATTAACAACACACTTTTTAAGTAGCCTGACCTCTTCAGATATATAAGAACATGCAATTAGTGCAATTTGTCACAGGTCCTTTACATTTTAATAAGATGTAATTAATTGTCTGTGTAGTCTAATTAACTTTGAAACCCTGACAGTTCTTGCTCTCTGGTATAAAGCACAGCTCCTTATCTGAATTGCTAATATTGGACAGAGTGCCTCCATACAACAATAAATTTAAATCTGTGTACCTTTGCAGACTAAGAGACACAGGGCTAACCTACCAATATTTGCATTAACTTTTCTAAAGCCTTTTTTAATCAATCTGTGCCAATATATGGGAGTTAATAATACGTGGGAATCGATGTGTTTGTGAAACAACTGGGGTTACCATACAGTACTGTTAGAATTCTATTAATGATCCCACAACTGAATAATTCTGACTGTTTCAGTCATACTACTCATGTTTCATACATGACTTAACAAATGAGTTACAGACTCAGGCCAACAGAGATGAAAATCCTTTACATTCTTTGAAGTTAACCTTCAGCTCATGAAGAATGTAGTGAGGTATTAAACAGATGACCCCGAAAACATGACATTTTACTCAGAGAAAGGTATCAGCTGCGTTGGAAGTAACATTGAACAGAGTTAATTTAAAAGCTCTGGAACTCAGATTTTTTGATTTTTTCAGCGGTATGAGATTATTATATCTTGATTTTAATGCAAATTATTACCTTAAAATATGACAGATTTATTTTACATTCTCTCCATGATGATTTTAAGTACTCAGAGGATTGAATTTGCAGAAGAAAAATAACACTTAATTCAACTGAATAGTAAATAAAGGGTGGATTCTGACATCCTGTCCTCTCCTGTATAAACTCATTCTCTGTAAAAAATACAGCAAAAGTTAATGATCTTCAGAACTGTAGAAACAGGAGAATGTGAGAATCTCTACAGAAAAGAGCACGCAGAGAACAGAAACCATTCGATGAAGTGGTGATTTATGTTCAAAAAGAGCATATATAAATACATTCAATGGAAGTTTTTGCAAGTTGAAATAATATTTTATTTTTTATCCTGAAAACAGGAATAATTTCATAGTCTTGTGTTCTGTGCATGGCCCTTGCAGAATGCCAAGTAAGGGGACGTATAAATCTCGCCTGCTATAACATATAGACACTGACAGGGACAGAATGAGCACCAAAGCAAATATGAGGTAGAAATGATTTTTTATTACTTTAGGTATTTCTAGATGTCAGATAAAAATGAGAGCATTGCTAAAAATTTTACAGAATGACAGCTGTGCCTTATGGATAACATTCTATAGTTTGATGTATGAGGCAGAAAATGTGAAAAATATTGTGAAGTACCACCTTGACATGATGATGGAATACACAGGAAGCGTGCTAACTCTGGAGGAATGTAATAGACCACTGTTAAATAAAAGGAGGCGGCTTCAGGTCCAGTGAAAAAAAAAAAGAAACATCAAGTACTGTCTTTAGAAGAACAGAAGTTGCAAAACTTTGTTTCTTTTTTAGACAGCTGCCCAAGTTCTGATGCTCTTGTTTAAAGACGATTACCCCTCAGAGTTTCAATAGGTACAGAGGATTTTGCAAACATTCCTACTACGCCTTTTACAAAACACCAGAGGATGCAGCATCTCCACCATTACAGAATTTATAGTACAGGCTATTACAACAGACTACATGTTTTTTAAAAGCACTCAAATATAGCAAACGAAGGCTCAATAGGCCATAGTTATGTGGCTAAAGCAATTTAAAATAACTGCTATAGTTTCATTTATCAAAGTCTGCTCCAAGCCTGACTATAAACAGTGAAAAGTCAAAAATACGTAAGCACCAAATCCACTTAAAATCCATTTAAATGTCCACTTAACATCACAGATACATACCAAACAGATGGATCTGTGTGTTTCATACTTTAATATAGAGTATCATCCTGTGCTCTCCCCTTAAGGCAAGGGCCACAAGTTGAACCCCAGCTCGTGCATCAGCAGAGCGAGAATGGCTGGGTCTGCCCTGCAAGGTGAGGCCACACGCAAACCCCGTTCCCATTTTAACACCAGGCTTGGATGAGACCTGCACCAGCAGCATTCCCCTATGTACCTGGCTGACTTCAGGAGGTGGCCAGGCCTGCAAGCAGAAAGGGCTGCTGGATGGTATGGCAGGTCCCCCGACCCAGCCAACCCAGGCACCAGGTCTGGCCGGGGCTGCAGAGCCCACCTGCCCCAAGCTCTGCCCTCAACCTGTGATGATCCTATTTACAGAGCCCCATCCTCACCACGCAGGAGCAGACGTGATACAAGTGGTGATGATAATAGCAGCATTAGCAGGCACTGTACACAAAAATTAAGTATATGAAAATATCGATGATAGGTTAACACACTACTATGCACAAGACACCACCTACTCAACACTTAGACCCAACAAATCTCAGCTGAAATGTCTTGCATTGGGCACCCCAATTTAATGAGTAAAGACTAATTAAAAGAAGCTTAGAGAGTATCAATAGGAATAAGGCCTACAAACCCTGACCCAAGCAGGAAGGCTGAAGGAATCAGTTTACTAACTTCAGAAAAAAATGTAAGGCCAAGTCGCATGACAACAGATAACCGAATATGTAAAATTTGTTCTAAATGGATAGTAAGTAATAGATCTGTACTGGGGAAGAAAGGAATTAATCATTGCATATTCGGGAGGTGGGAAGCAATCCTTAGTTTAGATATTAGAAAAACTGTTTTGTAACCATAGCATTTCAAATACATCTGTCAGGGATGCTTTCAGTATATTTGTTTCAGAGCACATAAGCAGATAAGTTCATCTTTTGAAGTCCCTTCTAGCTCAACCTTTCAAAGAGTTCTAATAATAGAAAGAAAAAGTCATTCCTAATACGCAGCAACATTTGAATGGAAGCAAATTTGTATCAACGGCGACTTACAGATATTCTTTAGTTTCATAACATATTTGAGGTGAAATAATTTTTGTCTGCCTATAAAAAAAGTCACAGCAAGAGTTCTTACATTAATATATTCTAAATTAACGTGTGCCAGAGGAGAAAAACCCACTGAAGAAGTTTAGCATTGTTGACAGTAGTTGACATGAAGGTATGACCGATGTCTGCCTTCCCTCCAAGGATGAATGGAAAGCTGGCAAATGCCACATATACATAATGTGTTGAATTTTAAGTCAAATTGGTTTTCAGGCATCGTACTTGACATTTCCCCCTCATACTTCAAATTATTCCTTGGTACAAATTGCATGTTTATATAATGTGTTTTGCTGTACAGTCTGGTTTGATCACATCTCCTTTAGGCTTTCTCCAGGCAGCTGCAGTTATAAATAGGCCAAAAGCACTGCTTGTAGTAGAGATGAAATAGAGATGAAATAGAGATTACCCCTGCCAAAAAAAAAAAAGTCAAGGAAAAGCTGAGGCCTTTGTATTGAGACATTAGCAGTACGCTGAGTTTTTTATTCCACTTACTGTAGACTGCCACCCAGGCTACTACTGCTTGCTTCTGTTAAGAGGTGGTAAAATAATAAAGGAGAACTTGGGCCTTTCTGATATGTGTTATGAAGTTAAAATACCAAAACCACAGGGAGGAATTTCAAAGGGCTCATTGGCATATGGATGGTCCTGCTGCAGTGGTCTAATAACGTCCAGGGAAGGTACAGCCTGTGTGATCTCAGAACATGGATCCAGTCTCTGGACACGAGAGATGCCAGTGGAGGGAGGTTTTACCCCGTGTCTCCTGTGACACTGCCATGCTGCTGACTCTGTTTTGTCATGCTCCACGCCTGTTACTGAATAAGATAACCTGATCTACGCTTGAGGGCTTCCTTCTATTCCTATTTCTGTTTCACCAAAATAGAAAAAAAAACAAACCAGAGTTTATAAGCTTATGAGTTATGTATTTATTCCTGGGAGACATACACAAAACCTAAGGCAACAAATGTGTGAGTGATGTTTGCTGTTACAATTCAGGTCTGCAGCTGCAATTCCTAAGTGTGTTGCAAGAACTTGGTGAGCGAAGGTCTAGCTATGGAGTGGAAAACCAGAAACTGCAGCCGGATCTGGCCATCAGCAAACAGACGGTTGTTTGCTTAAACACTTTTAAGCACAGCACATCGATTTGCACTCTGCCATATTCACGCATAACTAAAATAGATAAAATCCTGAGTAAAGAAGGTGGAACTCCAGATATTGATCCCTAGACTCATATTGACAAGTGCAAGTTCAAATGTAAATATAAACAGCCCGAGTTTCACCTCGAGTTAAACCCCCAGGCATGCTGAGAAAATCTGAACTGCGAAGATTTGCCTACAGGCAAAACAGTTCGCTGGAACTGTAGTGCTCCAGTTAGAGATAAGGATGTGCGAATAGCTGTAAAACACCCAGTTTAACAGGCCTTGGCCCTGTCTTTCTCTTTTCCACCCAAAAAAAACCCCAACAGGCAGCGCTCTGGCTCTGTTAGGTTAGCATTTGCATTGCCTGCAGCCCTGAAGAGTAAAACACCAAAACCAATCTTGAAATGGATACAGCTGCTCCTTTCAAAATTTGGGGACAGAAGAATCAGTGCTTCACCAGTTATCCATTTTAAGGTCAAGCTAGCTTGCATCAACTTGTTTTATGGTAGTCAAGTTTAATATTATAGGTGAATGCTTCATACAAAATTCTGATCCCATGATCTACTCTGAAGTATTCCCTTGAATCAAGCGGCAATCTTTTCTCCCTTAGAATTTTTTGAAATTACATTCACTGCACTGGTCATGATTCAAACTGTCTGACTATGTCCTGGAGTTATGCCTTTGATGTACGTATAGTAACTCTGTGTTAAGAATACAAAAGCAGAGATAATGAACGAAGTTGCTCATTCCAAACTCTGGCAACCGTTGGAATCTACAAAAATTGATTGATACATTGAACGCCCAATTCATTTTATGTCAATTTTGTTTGTGAAGTGCTGATAGGATTGTTCCCTATCCTAGATTCTGCATGATAACTATTAAATTAAAAAAACACCAAGGAACACTCGGGGCAGGAGGGGTGTGAGGCTGCATCACATCAGATGGTGTGATACAATCCTGCTGAAAACAAGTTGAAACAGAACTGCCCTAAGCTACAGTACCCAATCATTAAAGCTAAATCTAAGTCAACATTGAATGCTATTAACTGGCATATCTATGTTAGCAAAGAAACACCCTGATGGGAAGCTGACACATAGTTTTAGCTATTATTGCCATCTTATTTCTCAAAACTGGGTGAACCTCTCATTGGATAATTTCCATATTTTGTTACCATACTTAGCTTTCTAGAAGTACAGCAATGGAGCCTCGCTTAGCATCTAAACTCACTGAATAATTAACAAATACTAGAAATCACTGAAGAGCCTGCATTTAGATTGTGTAATAAATGCAACAAATATGTACATTCATGTCAGTTATGCAGTAATTAGTCTCCTTGATTGCCACTGGTTTGCCTACATTTCGCAGAACCTCTAAAACTTAGGTAGCAGGTTTTGATGTTGGCACTCAACCACGCTACAGGAACTGCATCCCGAGATGGGTCAGCAGCCAGTCCTCTCCCTCTGAGCAAGCACATCCATTGCGTGTAACCACATCAGACCTAAGTCTGAGTGAGCGTATGCACAAATGCAAGGACATCTGTGTAACCCTCTGTTTATCACTACCTTATAATGAATCTCTCGCATTTTAATCTAGGACTCTTGCTGTCAGAAAGAGTTAGCTAACCACAAGTACTCATCAAACCATCTATCAGAGGTCCTAAAAGAAGCACCAGACAAAAGCACAATATACACAAAGCGCTTTAACCCCCTTGCTTTCTCTGCCACCAGATGCTGGGCATGTTCTCTTTTGGACTTTGAAAAAGGGAAAGAAAATACACATCCTCCTTTTCAAAACATTCAAACCACCAATAACATTAGAAGTGGCAAGAGGAGGAGAACTGCTGCTAACTGGTATCATAGCCTATAAAGCAATCATTCCTGCATAAAAAAATTAAGCCGGGACAAACCAACATTGTCCCTAATTTGTTTAATAACAAAGTTCAAAATTGCTTCTCCACATTGACTCATACCTCAGTGTCTGAGGGGGATACTATGGACACTTCAGTTTACACCTACCAATAAACAGTAACAATTTAGACAACACGCTCACATGTAAGACTGTTTTTCAATTCTACCCCTTCTAAAAAATAAGCAGAATAATAATTTTGTTTTATAGGAGCTATAGGTGGGTTATATGATAATTTTGTGAAGCTTATGATCATCTTTCCCCCTGCCCCAAAAGCATAGCCATTGCAGAAATAAAAAGTACTATTAAAAACATTTACCTGCATTTCTCATGGGAGTTGATGTGGATCAGAGATGGATGGTTTTGGACTTATTTTGAATTACACACGTTGAATTTTTAATACATGGAAATCTTAATATTTGCTCTCTGTGGAAAAGCTTGGCTGATCAGCAATCCAATAGTCATTTCCTTGCCCTGGAACAAAACCTAAGGCATTTACTTAGTTTTTATTTGTTCTTTATTTAGGCAGACTTGCTGACTTCAGTGGGAGTTTAGCAGAGCAAGAACTGGAAATAAAAATTGAATGAAGACATTAACATCTGTTCACCTGGAAAGAGTATCTGGATTTTTTTTTTTTTGCTTACTTTATATACCTGCTGCTGAATAAAACGGGCGATTGCATAGTTATTCACAGAAAATTGTACAATGGATAGTTTTATACAATCCTCTAGAGAGATTAAGGATAGGGGAGATAACCTGATTTTTTTTCTGAACTATACATTGAAATTCCATCATCAGATAGTAGCTGTGTCAAAGGGGACTACACGAATGCTTCTGGCATACTCAGAAACCTCTTTGTTATACTGCAGAGACAAACTCAGGTAAATAGAAACCATAAAATGAAGCGCACTATACATTGCTGAGTTTCCTACTGAAACCACGTCATGACAGTAACTTATAAGCACCCTTAGTTTTGTGTGGACTGAGTGCACTGCTTATACCCTCACTCCTCCTCTCTTCCTGTAATGATAAGAATTACAGGTTTTGGCTCTTCACTTCTTGTACCACAGGCTTCACTTGTGTTTTGGGTTCTCAGGAGAACACTTTGGACTTGTATTTTGCAGGGACATATGGTACGGATCTTCTGTGGATCCTTCTAGACTAAATGTCTATTTACATCCATTGTCTGTTATGCTAAATGAGTAGACTAAATGACTTCTTGTCCTCACCAATCTGTGTTCTTTAGGAAAAACCTTTAGCTTTAAATGCTCCACCCTGTTGGTTTCTACTCTGCATGTTCCAATTTCTTTCTCACTGGAACGGGTTGTCGCAGGAAAGTAAAAGCAATAAAAGCAAAGCATAAAATGTAACGTAGATTCCGCTTATGACGCACTTCTCCAAAAACGATTGAAACAAAGCTTCATGAATTCAAACCTTCCCCTCCGCTTCGCTCTACACAAGAAGATATCGCAACGTCAACTCCCTGAGATCTGTAAGTGATACACTTGTACTCTTGCCTGACAGAAGCACCGACTCTGCCCATGCCCACTGAGTACACACAGAAAGTTGGCGCAAGTTTCCCAAATCCAAGTGAGCTAACTGCTGGATTTTGAAACAAATTCAGCACAAACCACGGATACTGTACCTTGAAACCCTGTAGATAGTAAAAGACCGGTTTCTCCATAGGGAGGTCTGAGGTATTTCTGTATCTGCTTTTGTTTCTTTAATCGACCAGTTATTGCCACTATATTAAAAGCATCAAGCATCTGTGCAACAGAGCAATGGCCTTCTTTGCAATACAACTTCTGTGTTTCTTTTCTCCCATTTTACTTTCTCGTGCATGAATGTGTCTTCTGCCATACGAAAAAAACACCATAATGGAAAGCTTACTGGCTAATTTCAGTCAGCTTCTTTGTAAAGTATTTATATTTTATATCATGCTCCTTCCCCTGATTCTGTCCAGCAAGCCGCGGATGACCGATTACTCAATTTTTCAACCATTAATTCTAGATCAGGCCTTAAATCTCTTTGAGAGATCACCAAGTNACACTCCCAGGACCATGCACTGTCCAAACAAAAAAGATAATCTGTCATGGATCAAGGAGAATATTTTACGCATTTCAGAGCTGTAAGGATGGACTATAATTGAAGTAAGACTCTAATGAATTTGAGTTAAACTAAATGGGAGGGCATTTGTGGATATAGGGAGAGAATTATAGTACAACTGTGAAAATGTTTGATGAGCAGAAGTTCCTGCAAATATGCCTAGCTATCTCTAACACCACATTAATTATTTGCCAGTGTGAGCAAACACTTTGCCTGGGAGAGTCAAAATTGAGCCAAAAGGTATAGCAGTGGCTGGAAGAGACAACACT
>VYZW01033178.1:11234-36477 GCA_013401315.1 Balaeniceps rex
AAACTGAAATTCACCAATAATGTCCAGTTTTCTAGAGAACACAGTACGAGCATTTATTTTTCTGATATGTCATTCCCTCTTATTTTGGATTAAATGTCCAATATAGCATTTATTTCTTCCATTATTTTATGATGCTGTTAAATATGTATTGTTCCATACTTGAGAACAAGTTGGCAATATAGTATGCTAGCATGAAAGAAATAAAAATATATGTTGCGTGCACGAGTCTTGATTATTTGAAACATTGTTTTGTGTAATATGGTTTAACCCCTTTTCTGATTGAGATCATGTTTACCATTCCCTTTGTTTAAAGTATGTCTAAGAATTCTATTTCTACGGCAAAAATAAATGATGAATTATTTATATATACCAATTATTTATTATCATTTATGCAAAGCTTGTCATATTATGCATGCATAAGGGGATTAAATCACTGTTAACCCATAATGCCTTTAGGGGCATTATATGATAGGCAAAAGGTTGCTTATGTTTACTATTGTAGATAAACATATACATTAAGAACATACATTTTGTTTATACAAATTGCCAAGTTGAATATCAGTTGTGTTAGGAAAATAAAGTGTTTATTGAGCAATTGGTTTTATAAATAATGTTCAACTAATCTATTTAATGCAGTATACTTACTTTCTCTAGCTTAAGAATATGAGCTTTTTTCAACTAATGATACTCAAGTTGAATTTAATTCAAACCTGAGGAATGGAAGTAGTATAAGAATGCACTCAAATTTTTTCTTTTCTTTCTTTGTCCCTCCTGAGGCAGCCCCTTCATCAGCTAATGATGCATCATTACACCTTACCATTAAAATAAGTAGGCACAATCTATAAAATGTCAAAAGAATATGATTTTCTATTATTTCCAATAATCAATATGAAATACAAGGCAAATTCAGTGAGATAGAGTTTTTATACTAACATAAGCAGGTGGAAAGACTGGATGCAGTTGCTGTAATGGGGTACAAAATAAAAGCACATTTTTGCAGGGTGTGGGCCAAAATTATGTTTAGTAGTACAATAATAAAAAGTCCTTATGTTTTGACATCATATTGTAAAAAACAAGAAAATATTTTTAATGTTTGTATAGAAAAATATTTTTTCCAGCTTTCATAAACAAACAAGCACATTTAATTCATAAAGGGATTAGGGCATCATGTGTGTGCTTGAGACATTTCATATAATGGCAGGGTGAGAGAGTAATTCAGCAAGAGTCAAATGACGACAATTTAATGCAGTCACTCTCCAGAGCTGCAAGATCTTGTTACAAATACGGTTTAGGTCGCAGTCTAAACATAGTTAAAGGTCTCAACCTAGTTCCTGAAGAATGTGAGTTCACGTAACAAAACCTGCCCCTCGAAAGCACACATGCAAGTCTCTGATCAAGGCATTCTTGTTCACATCTTTTCTTGTCCCTCTTCAGCAAAGCAACATGTTGGTTTCTTGACCTATCCCTATTCAACTTCCACAGGGCTTAATTTGCTTCTGCTCACTCCAGAGCCTACAGGTCCTGAGGATCTGTTGTTTTAGCTGTCATGGCCCTTTAAAGCCTTTCCTAAGCAGCCAGCACAAACACACAGGAGTACATCTTGGAACCGGAGGTTCAGAAATTGAAAATAACAATGAGTCCTGTGGTAACAGATCTGAGGCCAGCTGGTTAAACGATCTTGACCAACCAAACTGAAAGAAAATGTATAACACTTATTATATGTAGATTAGGAAAAGGTCAGGTCAGATAAACAACATCTTTTCCTAATTTAGACAGACGGCAATGAAGTTAAAGGTTGTCATTGTCTTCACCAGAGTCTCTAACTGAACATTGCAGGCTTGGTTCACCAAAATGTTTGTATATGCTTAGCTTTAAACTGGAAAGAAATCCTCCAGAAAGTCAATTCTTAAGGTTTAGCACATGCCCACCTGCTACGATCAACCCGGCCTGAAGCCTTGTGTAAGCACTTAAGGTGACCTAGATGCTAAAAGCACTCCCAGGGAATCAGTGGTTTCAGCCCTAATTCCAAACCAAGCTGCTTTATGAAACTTTATGAAATCAGCTGCCCCTTTTTCACATTGCAGATTAGTGCTGTTACAACCTAACTTTCACTAACTGCAAGTGCAGCCTTGTTTTAACCAGCTGCACTGAAGCAATATGCTGCAAATAAGACTCTCCCCTTGTTTAGGTTGATTTGATATCAGAGCAGTGCCCCGGCTTATACTGAGTTATTCTGATTAAAACCAATACAAGTGAGATCAAAATCAAGTCCACTGACTGTGGAAAGAAAAAGAATGTATTAAAAGAAAAAGTAGTTTGAGGGCAAAGTAAAACCTCTGGCTTGTTTTTTTAATTAATATTTTCTTTTTGTGACATAGCCCCAGGCATGCAAATATATATTCTTCTAGTCCCACTTGACCTCAACACAAATGTTTATGCCAAAGGTGTTCTCATATTCCCAAGACCGGGGCTTAGGATAATGGATTCTACTAAAGGGCATTCTTGCATTTTTCTTCTATCCTTTCATTTCCAACCACCTTTCCATCCATGTTTTAGTCCCGATTCTCCTCTCTCCCATAGATACGGTCCCATGCATAATATTCCTACATACAGATGCTACACTAAGGGCCATGCCTGCTACAATCAGTACTAATAAATGCTTTCTTACCTCCTAGCTACTGGGCTGAAGTAAAAGAGGTTCTCAGTTTCTCTCTACCTCTGGGTTCTCTGTGTGTGTTGCTGCTATCTTATTTCTGCACAGATGATCCATGAAGTCAAACAAATTCATTACTTAATATAGAAAGAGTAGGAAGGACAGATTTCTACACTTTATTCGCTGATTGAAATAACAGGTTTTAAAAGAAGGAACCTTCTCTTCATCCTTTTTCTTTCAGTTTATGGCATGACTTCTGTAAAAGAGACATCTGAGATAACATTGCTGTCAGAAGTGAGCAAATCAGTATTTCATTCTGTTAGTGTAGTCAGAAATTAATGCAACTCCGAGTAATTCTTCGTCTGTCAGAACATGCAGATCCACACTGAAATTATGCTTATAAAATTAGTCAAAATAGCATGCAAAATGTTGTTACTTGTATTTATTAACAAAAATAATCTTTCTTTGAAAGTTTGACTCATGAAAATTGGTAACAGAAAATTAAAATGGAATTCTCCTTTAGGTACCTGTAAGCACTCTGAAGTGTGTTCCATTGGTATATGATAAAAAAGTGATGGCATCTTTTGGTAATATTCCTATTAATTCCTTAACTTTAGTTTTACTTGTAAAAGCTTTTCTGATGCATTATTTTGTACATTTCAAAAGTCAGATAAGATCCCAATAACATGTATTGTTCCACATCTGAAAAAAAGTGTTCCAAGTAAAGCCCCTATTTACTTTTTCTGCCAAAGTTTACATTTAAAATCTATGTTTTGTTAACAGTAGTGATGATATGACATTAACTCAAAATAACCTGATGCAATTAGATTATTTTTAGGAATAATTCTGATGGTAAAAGGGAAACATAAAAAGCCTATAAATGTAAAAAGTAGGTTTTGTCAGGTAAACAGGGGAAGAATCTACCTAAAGACACCCATCTCTTTTTTTTAATGTGTTTATATATATAGATATATATTTTAGTCACATTCTTTCAAGACATTTTGTATAAGAGACATTTAACGTCACTTTAACTAGAGTCTTTCTATTTATTTTATTTCAAGAGAAATATCAGCTAATCAACACTACAGACACAATATGATTGTGGCTTATTCTGACAGATTACCTTCATGACAGCAATATAGTTTGGAAAATGAAGGATGAGGAATTTAGGAACCTACTCTACTTTGCAGAAAAATTTTAGAGGCAAATTAACCTATAGCAGGGACCTGAAAAGCAAGTAAGGAATCAACAAGCATAAGTCAGAACACAATTCGCTGAGTCAGTATTTGCTCCTGTCTTTTCTTTAGATCATCCTTACTTAGGATTTCTGGTAATTCCACCATGGAGCCTACAGTGAAAGCTACTGTATTTCATATTATTTGAACCTGGGCCAATTACTGTTCCTAAACTGCATTTCCAAAATGGATTGCTAATAGCCACTTATGGGAGATATTGCTACATGATTAGTTCCTGGACGCTTTCTCCTGAACAAGGAAAAACATCTAAATGCCATCTAATTTTTCATCAGACTTGACCATTGCCCAGGGATCCTGAAGAATAAACACTTTTAAATTGTGACAACTGATTATGGAGAAGAAATAATTTTAAAACTGTTGCAAAATACAAACAGGTTGTAGGATGTAAAACACAATTCCCCATGTAGTCCTATGCACATACACTGATATTCATTCCCTGAATCTTAAAGTAATTTAAAAGGATAATTAGTGTGTAGTGCCTGAATTCGTTCCTCAGAGGGTTAGTGTCCACCCTGTTTGTCACTGTTTCTTGCCTAATCCTGTCTAATGAGGGTTTATGTTAACATGGCTAAGCACTTGCAGATATGCACTACCAAGCTATCTAAGCTTAGAGAAGACATGCTGTTCAAATGTCACTGCCTTTGGCTATCATGCTATAAGATACTGATTATTACTTATTATGTTTCATATTCAAAAAGCTGGCATTTGTACTTGTTTGTAGGCTCTTGTAGTTCTTGTGCAGGTAACAAATAATATCTGTGTTTTTCCTAGATTTACATTTTTTAATGCCCTTACTCTTTCTCTTGTTAATAACACTCTCAGTGAGGTGAAATATGTTTGATTTACTGCTTTAAAGCATTTAGAGCAAGTAAAACAGAAGTACACCAAAAATCACACTAAAGTTTAAACATTGGTAAATATGCAGAGAGAGAGAGAGAGAGAGAGATGTTGGGGGTTGTTTTGTTTTGGTTTTTTTAATTGGCTTGCTGTCACCTCATCAGAATACTTCAGTCTAAAAAGTTAGTTCAGGTTTATCTGGTCAGGGCTAGAAGTTTTCATTTCAAAGAAGAAAATTATTTCTTGTTTTCTCTTTCTTCCTGTTTTAGAAGCTACCAAACCCTGTAGAGCATTAAACATCACAGTCAGACCTTTTCTCTCTGGCTAGTTGTGATTATCCTTTGCAGGTAGGAAGGCATCCTACTAGAGTCTGAAACGAGAGGTCAGTCTTCAGATCTGAGATTTGGTTTGAGTCTTTTTTTTGTTCCAGAAAGGTGAAGCTTCACTCCTGTTATAATTGCCTACATTAGCTACACTGCTGCTAAAAAGCAGTCTCAGGGGTGCACGGAAGCAGCTGACTAGCATGTACTCTCCCATCCACACTATTGCCTGTCAAGTTGCCTAAGGCCTGCCTGCAGGCAGCCCATGAGCAGCCTGTTTGGGCATATCTGGAATAGTGCTAAGCTACCAGACACATCAGGGGTGGAGGGTCCTGACCACTGACTCCCCTCCAAATGCAACACAGATATATTAGGACAGTCCCTGACACTGGTTCAACACCAGGCAAGTATGCTGGCACAGCTGCTGTGCATCCCTTGCCTTCTGAAGGAAGAAACCTCCCATGCCCCAAATTGCCCTGCCCGGGAACAAGCACAGCTCATGCACAGGCAATTCAGCTGGCATGCCGTCACCAAGGGCAGAGCAAAAGAGGACAACAGGGCAGCAGCACCCAGCACCCCCACGGCCTCACCCTGCCTGGGGCTGGGGCTGCTTCCATGGTTCCTTCCGTTTCTCGCCTTAAAGCCCTGAGCGGTTTGGTTTACTGTGGGTGAAGTGGATACCGTTGTGATTCACCAAAACAGAAGTGCATGTGTTTGTACATGTGTGCTTAAGTCAAGCCCATAATCCCAAAATAAATTAGTCTGAGTGCTTATATTTTCAATCAACTAAGTCTTTGGGTGTATCACTGGTTTATACAGTTGTAATATTTATAAAATGTAGCTGTACCTCAGAGTTTAATAGGGAGCCTTGTGAAACACTGCAATTTCTCTTTCTGCTGCAGAGTAGTGTTGCTACAGCTGAGGTAAACGGAGTTGTGCATGCCAACATTTTGCTTGGTTTCATCATGTGTGTCACTTAGAAATAGGCGTGGCGTCAGTATCCAACTAAAACTCATCCAAGGCATGCTGCAGAGATTTCTGAATCTTCCTGTCCCTTTCTGCAAACCTGTGTTTAAAATGACCTGTATAATGAAATAAGAAACTCGGAGAATTCACTGGTGAATTTTTGATACTAAACCATATTAGTTAAAACAGCCTCAACTAAAATGGAGGAAATATCAGTATAATTTAGCAGATAATGACAATTTCCATTTCTCCATTTCAATAGTTTTCCTTGGCTAGTAGAAACCCTTAGCACTACATTAAATACGATGCTGATTTGAGACCTCCTTGGAAAGAATTCTAGACAAAACTCCTTATTTTATTTTTTGGTTTTTTAATAAGAAGGAATATTCTTAGACAACTAGCCTAAACACAAACACATGTTAGAATGATCCTACAGAATAAGTAACAACTATATCATACTAAAGCTGACATCATTATAAACGTTACAGTAGTAAAGTATTTCATCGTTGTAACCATTAACAAGACCATAACAATGAGCTTGGTGTCAGAAGAACTGCCATGTTGGGTCTGAAAGAGTGGCCACCCTGGCAGCATATTCTGTCTGACAATCAGCTGGGGATGCTCAGGAAAAGAAACCAAGCAAGTCTAAGATAACCTTTTATCTAAGATACTGCTCATCCTCTGGAAACCAGTGGATTATCTGAGTTAGATCTGTGTATGCACAATGTGTTTACAACTCCATCAGTGTGCTTATCTGGAATAAATATATCTTTCTTTTTGAATCTGTTGATACTTTTGGCTTCCTTAGGACCAGTATTGTGGCAAAAAGATTCATTAGAATAAGTGTACAAAATCACTGCCTGAAAATTTCTAGTTCTTACCCTAAAATATTTGAGGGCAAAATATAGTATTTTATAGTATAGTATTTTATACTATAGTTTATTGTATTTTATAGTATAAGATGCTAACATTGTATGTAAAAAGTACAGTTGTTTGCCTACCAGACTGGTGTGTAGGGGAGGAAGTTTCAACTTGTTGAATCATTTCTGGTACACTCAGCTTCTATCTCTTCTTCAAGTTAGAAGATTATTTTTAAGGAGTAAGTCCATTCTTCTTTTAGCTACTGTCTGGAAACAGATGTCTTTGAGCAATGATTTCTAAAACTGTTTCCCAAGTCAGGAAACTTGATGTAAGGAAAGAAGTAACTGACTATAAGTAAGGATGGGACTCTATTGAGAAAATTTCCTGATAAAATGCCTCTACATCCTTTATGTGTTATCACCTGTGAATTTCATTTCCTCAGGAGCTAACCATGGTGTCCCCTATTCCCGGAGTGTTATACCCACTAGAGGGAATATAGCTTCCTCAGCTGTCAGAGTTCTTCCCTGCTAGACAAAAGTAAGAGTCTCATCGAGCTTTCTTGGGCTAGCAGCCACATAGGTTATTTTCTGCTGTATCAGTCCTGCAGTGATTAGTAATTACTGAAAGCTGAATCTAGTCCATTGTTAATTTATTTAAATCACTTCATTTCATTATAACATAGATGAATTACAGGGACAGTTACTGTTTTGGCCACACAAAACTGTCTGTGGCCAAGAAGTACAATGTTTCTCTAATTTGTCTACAAGGGAATTTAATTAATTGTGAAGTGGACAATATGGCAAACACTGAAATTTGTGTTAATCATTAGCTCAGTAAAAAGTTCAAATCCTGTTCCACTCATCCTGACCAGGAAGAACCAGAAGGCTGTTACAGAACAAAGGTAGAGGCTCTTCTGCAGCTGCTCCTTCTGTCTTAGTGGTATTCACAGTTTTGACTTCTACTACATGAGGTCATTTATCAGTAAAATGTGCACCAGATTGATCCACTGGTCCAGTTAGTCCTCCAAGCACCCCAAATATAAAAGCAGTTGGTTTCTGCTGTCCCACAATGTCCCCAGCAAATCAATTTGTTCCTTCTTCTCACCACATAAAGAAGTCCCATTGGGACTTCAGAGGAGGGGGAGCAGAAGAAAGAGAAAAGGCAAAATGAGGACATACCATAATCAGAGGAGGTAACCTTGAACTGTTATAGATTATTTTAAAGCTATGATTTTTGAGTGAAAAACTATCTTTACAGTGAACAGGTCACACAGTAATTGACAAATTCAGCACCAATTTCACACAGCTCTACTCATCAGTCATTTGAAATATACAACTACAGTATTCTACTGCTAATGAGTTTCAAGTGCATAGTAAGTTAATTTGATTGACAGCCCTTGACCAATAATAAAGTCAATTTTTACAGTTGAAATAAATGTCTCTACTATTGGTGCACATTTATTAATTTCAACTGTAGAAAAATAACTGTGTTTTAGCACCATGGTAGTCATAAAAAAAAATGCTATCATTTTTAGGCATATGCTCTTAAAATAAGCTTTTAAATGGTTCTCTTTAGTGAGCGTACATGTGAACTTAGACCTGTCAAGACAAACAGGTTTATGCATCCAACTAAGAAGTCAGGTATCTATCTACCAGGTCTGCATGTGCTGCTTACATAAATTGCATTCACAAATGAGTTTTGTGACTTACCTAAGAGTACAGATGAAGATTCAAGGTTTGATTGAGGCCTCTTTAAAACCTCATCCTGAGTGTGATACATTTAACAAAGCTGAATTTCCTGGGGAATATGCAGTATGGCAACTATATCATGCATTCCAGTTATTTCCATGGTAGGATTCTCAAAAGTGTACAGTAAGAACTGAAAACCAGATTGCTTTAGCAAGGAATTTTATCCTATGTCTGACATTGTAAGTAAATTAGATTGCTACTCCAGTAGTTCTCTTGACTGCAGGATACTCAATAGTTAGCCAGACCAAACCAACAGAGAAAAAAAATCCAATAGTGTTATCAACTTTAATGTGATGAAATCATTTCTCAAAAACTGGGTCTTGAACTCTTCTTTACTGATCTTCACAAAAACAGTAAACTCATTTCCAAGATATGTTAAACACATAACGAATAAAAAAATGTGGATTGGCTAAATTGACTAAGATACCTGACAAAGAAGGTTGATGACATCCTAAATATTTACAAGTACACAGCAATTTAGTTATGACACCACTCTTGCTGCTATTGTTTTTTTGGAGGTAATTAGAAATTTTGCAATAAAACACTTTTTGATGAGACACTCAGGAAGTATTCAAGTATGCCAACACTTTTTTCAATTTTCCTTTAAAGAATACACAAACAGACTATTTTAGTTCAAATCTGCTGGAGTTGAATTAAAATATATTTTAACAGCAGTATTTTATTTTGAATTTGTCTATTTGATGACTGTATACTTGATCTGGTATACAGATGTCAGACAGGAAGAATCACAGAACTCTGACCTCATATAAAGGACATAAAACACACAAATAATACAAAAATAGATTTCAGTGTAACTCAGAAATAAATTTCACCCAGCAAAAATGCTCTGGATACTTAGGAGTTATTATCTGGGTGCTTTTTGCCAAGTATTCTTCCAGGCTCAATGTTTTCACGGTCAGACTCTCTCTTCAGCAATGTACCATTTGTGATGTGTCATTCTTTCCCTTATTGAATGATTTTGTGTGGTTCATCACATAGTTTTCACAGATTAGAAATCATGTGAGAGGGAAGGAACTAAGAGGGCACAAGAGTACTGCATAGAAGAAGTACACATTTCATACTTCATTTTGTTGCAAAGTCAAAGCATCATGCCTTAAAATACAGTGAAGTAGTGTCCTGAATCATTGCTACTGAAGACCAGGATATTTTGTTCACAGTACTTTTAACAGAAATCCATACTAATGGGAAACAAGTGTTCCAACACCTTGTATTTGTGACCCTAGATTCTATGTTCGGGGTGAGGATTTCCAAAGCAGAAAGCAGAGTCATATTCCTATCTCTTACAGGAATGCAGCTTGGTCCTCCAATAAGCATGCTCGAAATCGTCATTATCAAGCTGATGGGTGCTGTCACCATAAAAAGCATACAGAAATTCAGGACAGAAATTATTTGCCTGTGCATGCATGGTTCTTAAATAAAAACAAATTAATGTAAATTATTTATAATTTTCAGGTGTATTAACTGAAAGTCATTATACTGCAGCCTCTTTTCAAGTGGGAAAATCTATTTAAATACATATTCAGGAGATATTATATATATACATAGTATGCATTTAAAAATGTACGTTAGGTATTAAATTACATACTTCAGCACGCACAAGGAAGTCTCAAAATTTTAGGTTTTACTGAGAACACATGGGTTTCTACTGCAAATGTATTGTGACAAGCTGCACTGAAAGACCTCACTGTCACAGATAACATAAGTGTAATCTTTCTGCACTTCATCAACATTGTCTTTGAGTCATTCTCCAGAGGGAAAATTGGTTGGGCAAGAGGTCAATTCACTTTCAGTTCCCATTCGATGCCAGTGCACTTAGCTAACTGTGACTAATTAAATGATATTTTCTGTGAGAAAAACATTTGCTTTACAGGAACCCCCTTCCAACTACTGAATCGTTACTTACTAATTTCACGTACAGCCTTGAAAAGCCATCAGAATTCTGTTAATTTTGAACTGAAATACCAAAGGCTTTGTTTCACAGAATAAATACAAAAAAAAAGTTTGGCTGACATTTATTACTATGATATCCCCACCTCCTGACTGTATAAAATAAATTTAGAAATCTCAGAAGAAATCACAATCTAAACCATTTAATCTCAGCTGACTGTGTTGAAATCACTGTGCGTTGGATTCATGGGCCTTGAAATGTGACTTACAGTGAGATACTTAAAGATCAGAATCTGTTTAAACAGAACAGACTTAAGAACAGGATCAATCCTTGTCTGCAAGCATCTGTACAAGGAGAAGATATCTGATATTAGAAGGTTCTTCGGTTAAACAGAGAAAGCCATCGCGAGAACCCAACCTAAAGACAGAAGAAAATCAGAAGAGGAAAGAGGCAAATTTATAAAAATGTGAGTAACTGCAACAGGAACAACTTGCCAGGAGGTGAAGAGTTTCTCCACCTCCTAAAAAGGAGGGGTTATATCCCCCAAAAGGTCATAAGTCAGAACTTGGGCAGGTGCGGCACGGATCCAAACCTCAACCTCAGAAATTCACATCCACCTTCCCCCTGTCGGTGGAGTTACCTGGCTGTCTCTCTGTCTGACTGGTTCCCTGGGCGTGGTGCCCAGAAATTGCCCCATCTGAGAAGAAGGCACGTGTGTGTGGCCATGGCCTGACAGGGACCTAGAGAGCAGGAGCTTCTCTGTGTCATCAGGCGAGCATGCAGCAACTTTGCTGGGTCCCGCGCAAAGTGTGATGGCACATGCCCTCTTCTAAAAGAAGGGTAATGACTGTATCACTGCCTCCATTTTTATGAATTCCCTAGAGGCTGGAGCATTTGAGACTCTGTCAATATCCTCTGTCTGAAAAGATTAAGAGCCACGGCTCCCCTCTCCCAGGAGACTGCATTAACCACAAGCCACGCAGCTGGGAAAGGAGGGGGCTGCTGCTGTTGAAACCCTACGTCTGCAGAGGAAAGAATGCAATATATCCACAGAAGATGTAAGAGAGAGTGCAAGAGGGAACATGACTCTGTGGCCTAGTGCCTATGGCACTCATCTGGGAGTGGGCAGACCTAGATTCCACTCCTTGCTTCAAGAACAGCTTCTGTATTTTTATATTAAAGAGTTATTGGTTTTGGATACCCTGAGGCTGGGCTGATGATGTTATTGAACCCAAATCTCCCACATTCCCAGTGAGGACCAATGAGCAAAACAATGAGCTATTATACAAATGATAGCTGCCATCTCAGGCAGCCTTTGAAAAGAAAGCAGTGGGTGACTCTTTGAAGGAGCAGACATTGGCACCAACCAGCAGGAGGGAGCCTGGGTGCAGAGCCTGCAGCTGCCTGCTCGGGCCCCAGGGCCAGGCGGCATGGCGCAGCTCTCATCCACGGAGCTGTACACACTACCTCCCTCCCTCAGACAGGGTGGCCATATCCCAGATGCTTACTAGGAACTCTCCTCGGCATAAACTGCCCCCAGAATTGTGCCTCAGGGACTATCAGGAAGAGTATCAGCTGGCCTGGTCAAACTCATGCCAGGGCATGCTCAAAGTTAAACATTGAGGATGATGGCATGCCAGTGCTCAACCCCATGCCTTGGTCTGATTTACTTTACCAGAGGAATTTTACTGGGAAAATGGTAGCTAAGATTAACACTGGAGCTGGGAAACCTAATCTGAATTCCCTGTGTGTTGTGATTCAGGTGTGGGAGACATGCCTTTATGACTAGTTTTACCAGATGCACTGCCAAGCCAGTGGTTAACCATACCAAGTTACTTTTATTTTCAGTGTTTTTCATGCTCAATAAAAATTTCTTTTACACAAAAAATGACCTTTTTTTTTGTCATTCCCATTCAAAATCTTAAAAACAGCTGTTTTTATAAAAGTAATAAAAACACTCCAAGTGCATGCACAGTAACCCACAATTCTCAGGTGGCAAAATGCATTCAGGTTTCCATCTCACACAAACGGCCTTTGCAAGTGTCTCCTGATAATGGAGTCCTTGTGAGCTCTTACTGATCCTTTTTCTTACAATATACGTTTACTTTTCTAAGGGCTCTGTTGTCGTTCAGAAAAGAAAAGATGGAATCAAATGTTCAAGCTTACTTTAAAAATGTGTGCAAGTATTATGATAAATAAAGAAGCAACATTAAAGTAAAAGTTAAAATTATTCACAGCACTAAGGGGGCAATTTTCCTGTTAACGCAGAACACGTATTGGGATTTTCATGTCTGCAGCCTACTGAGGGAAACTTAGACAGCAATTACTTTATTTCCATCTAAAAAGAGGAGCATTATGAGGCAGCGGTTAACTGGCAAAGTATCTGTGAAAATCAAGGCTGGAACAGATGAAGTGAAATTAATAATTCTCAGTAACACCTGAGAAAGCTAGCACATACAGTATATAGTATTTACAAACAAATTTCCTGTGGAAACAAAATCTTGTAATTCACTCTTAGAATGGCCCGAAATGTCTGAAGTTTCAGACTGTTTCTTTGGTGTCTTAGAATTTGCTGTCAAGTTAATTAACTAACTACCATGCAAAATATGGGCTAGGTATTTGACTGGTGTCTCCTAAGTCTGCTGAACAGATGCATTGGAACGAGCAAACAAAAAAAAAGGTAGACATGCTAGTCAAAGAATGTTAGACATGAAAGAAAGTACCTAAAGAGGTTTCCAAGGAAAAAGAAAAAAAATCCACTTATTATTTTTATACATTGTGACACAATGTATAGTTATATGCTTCAATACTATTTTTTCCTCTTAAGACTCCACTCTCATTTAGACTGATTAGAAATAATTTTCTCCCATTTTTCCCCTTCCTTCACATAATTTTAATGTAATTTACTTCTCAGAACAGGTCTTCTGTTTTAACTGTTTAATTTCTACAGATCATTCTGAGCAAAAGCATTACCTTGGAGAATTCCAGGAATTTAAAGGAAATATCCCTTTTTTTTGTCAGTACTGGTATTACTGCTCTGTTACTAATAAGGAATATTCAACACTTTTTTAGCTATTTACCTAGGATTTTCAGCTATAGCATTGCCCTAAGGTTGCAAAGCACCATTGTTATAAAGTTGTTTTAACTGTTCCTAAATTCCAGGTATTTAAAAACGAGCTCTCCCTCTTTTCTCCTGAAGTCATCTTTGTATTTTAAAATCTTATTCACTATTTTCTGCTCATTATAATAAATAGAATTCATATAATAAAATCTGTAATGGGTTATAGCAAGTGTTTCTCTTCAAGCCATTCAGAGCCTGATTCCAGATGGTAACACACTCTTAGGGGTAAAAAAAGTGTAAGAAATAAAACATAAGAAATAATAGTTTTCTCTCTCACTCTTCTGTGTATTTTTTTTCACTTAATTTGTCCCTTTTTAACTTATTAATGCTTTTTTGGCATTCCCAGGATCCCATAACAATGAGCTCCTTGAGAGGGGAATAGCTGGCACGATTCTTGTCAGCAACTATTTATTATTAGCCTCAGAATTCAAAAGAATGGAGTAGGAAGATCCTACAGGCTGAGCCAGCACATGGAAATCAAGGAATGAGGAAGGATTAGCTGGAAACAGGTTATGACTCTTCCAGTAACACTTTCACTCAGTGAAAGGACTCAGAGGTGTAGATGGGAACCAAGTTGCTTTCCCAGCTGGAGTCTAGACAGTCTTCTTGACAGCCAGCAGGATTTTCCCCTGCCCAATCAGGAACATTTCCTAGGGAGACCCATCATATTTGTTCCTCTCTAGTATTCAGGGGGACCATTCAATCCCAGCTTGAGCTAGTTCACCAGCAGTATTATTTATCTCTACTTCCTTCTGATTGATCTCTTCTCCAGTCTCATAAATGTTCTACATCTCCATTGCTCTCCTGCTTATCAGCCCAACAGTAAATACTCTTTGCTTCATGCGTGTCTTGTTCCCTCCTTGCCAGCAGTCAGGCATCATGCTTCAAGGCAATCCCCTCTCCCTACTAAGACAGATTTTCAAGCAGCATGGCTCATGGACATCCTGCCTGCTCTTGAAGTTAATGACACCAAAACGTTCAGTGACATGAAAGGAAGCACTGATCTTACTGACAAGTAAGATCAACCCAGGCTAGCAGCTGAGGACCCAGAACACATATATAGCATGGGAAAGGGTGTTCCTACCTCTCCATCTCTGGCTGCTTTATACATGCTTATGATTCTTCTACAGTATGATGGGAAACTAGATGGGGGAAGTAGATCAGTCCCATGAGTAAAACTAGATATCTTTATGCCAAAGATTTGTCTGACAAAAGCTTCTCCATCATTGCTAGGCAAAACTTCACCATTATGGGCCACATCCAAACTGATGAACTAGCAGAATGTGGGGCTGCTAGCAAAGGTAAAAAAGAAGTGAGGCAGGAATGATCACGATATGAAGCAGCTTCTAAAGCCTGACAGACTGAATGTGTTACAATTCTTCAGTTTGGAAAGATATATCTGCATCTATAAAATACTGAAAAATAGATAAGGACTATCTCTCAATGTAGAATCCACAGAGCATCTGATAAAATTATCTCACAGCTAGCAACAAATATAAGAACTGATTTTGCACACTCATCGTAGTTAAACTGTGAAACACCTCATCTCAACTAATCTTGAAGTGAAAATGAGTTCAAAGACACAAATTCATAGATGATAGATTCTCTGTGGCAATCAGACTTGAGAGTCTGGATGAAACCTCTGATTCAGAAAGTCTCTGCCCATCTGATTACAGGGTCAGAGAAAGACTACCAAGAGAAGGATCTCTAGAAATGTCCAGTTCCTTTCCCCCACCCCACGATTTGCAGAAAGAATACTGAACTATCTGGACCTGTGATACTGCCATTCTCGTGTGCTTACACTTTTAAAATCCTCTTTACCTGCTGCCAGTTACTTTGTGCCTGGGGATGAGTAGAAACCATTCTCACCTGTGTGAAGGAAGCCTGTGTCCTGCAATATCTTCTAGTGTCATTCGGGTATTTAAATCTAAGACATAGCAGGAGACAATTTACTCGGAATTTCCAGCCTGGATTCAAAGGCCAATGACTTGTTATAGGTCAGAAGATCATTAATACAGATTGTAGCTCCAATAACAACTATCCAGTAAACTTCTGAGCTGTAACAGTTCGAAGACAAGTCTGATCTTTTCAGTCAACAGTTGAGGAACTATGTGGTCCACAGTAGGCATATAAAGAAATAAGAGATACAGAGCAGTAATGAAACAGTCAGAAAGGAAAGACTTTAGCTCCAACTATCCTTCTAAAAAGGAGGTTACACACACACTTAGACCTTTCCTGTGATCATCTGAGCAACCCGATCTAAATTGTCTTTGCCTTGGAGCCGGATGTTGGACCAGATGACCTCCAGAGGTCCCTTCCAACTTGATCTCTCAATTCTGTGATTCTGTTCTCAAAATCAAGAAGTCTGTACTCCAAGTATCCCACAAGCTGCTGCCTTCACTAGCACCAAAGCATTTTTTTCAACCAATCACTAACTTTAGTTCTTTGTGTTTCTTGGCCAGCCCCATTACTAGACCTGCACAGACATTCTAAAGCAAACCTCCACAACTGCCACGTTGTCCATGTTTCTCCACCTGTAAGGGGGAAATTATTCCAACAAGCAACAGACAGCTGAGAAGAGTCTGTGGCCAAAAGGAGAAATAACATCCAGGAGCCATGACTTTCAAACAGAGCAAGAATTTCCTACAGAAATTTTTCAGAGAAGAAGCTGGAGAAGCCAGCACTTTCAGACATCTCAGTCTCTCTGTGTTACTTTGAGAATTACCCCATTTGTGGTTAATCTGAAGGAAGCTGCTTAGAAACTGAGGGTCATGTATGATCACCATATCATCCCACAGACAGAACACTAACCTCACTTGATTTCCTGAAATGTTTTATTGGCAGTGACAGCTGGAGGGTCGCTGTACCTGCATATGAGGGCAGGAAATCAGGGGAAGAAAAGAGAAGGAAAGGAAAAATTGGAAGTAGAAAAACGTACTTTTCTCTCAAGAAGCAGAAATCTCTATCTTACAAAAATCCAGTGAAGGCTTATATTTGTTACAAACTTATTGAAGAAGAATAATAAAATGCAGTTATGCTACAGCAAGAATGTAGTAATCGTGGTGCCTGCATGAAGCTATTGGCTCTCAACACCCTTTTGTTCAACAAGCAGAGCTTCTCACAAGGATAGTCACACATACACATCCCCTTGTGTTGGCAGATGGTTTGATTTTATGAACTATCTACCCACAAAACATCTTATAAATAAACAACTTGCTTGCCTCATATCTAAGAGTCAGGGAGACTACAAACCAAATGGTAAGAGGGGGCTTTGCCTGCCACACTTCAGGTTCTCAGGAGAGGGAAATAATTATCTTAGTCCTGTAACAACCATTTGAGTGCACCCTCTAATCCCTATGAAGCCCAACAGTTCATGTTGCTTCATAAAAGGACATTCTGTAGTGACCCAAAGACCTGCAATGATAAAGCGTTTGTCTGGCTTCCGTGTCAAGCCATTGATTTTTGTTATGCCTTTCACCACTAGATTAAAGAGCTCATTTGTACCCACTCCTTGTTTCTCTTCATGAATGATACATTGTAATCAAGTCACCTCTCAACCTTCTCTTTCATTAGCAATGAAATTATTTTTGCAACTCTTTTCTGAGCCTTCTCCAATTTCAACACTCTTCTGAAAATGGCCACTTTGGTCCTGTATGTAGGATTTTAATAGGGAGTTTAAGCAGTGCCAGATGCAAACATTTTGCTATGCTACTTGCTTATTCCCTGTTCACACTGCCTACAACTACATTAACTCTTTTTGTCCCAGCAATACATCAGAGTCCACATTGAGTGACCTCTACGCTATAAATCCTAGCTGTAGTTTAAGATCGTTGGTTTCCAGGACATAGTCCCACTTTTTCTAGGGAAGATCAATAGGAGCACAGGTGTGAATTGAGATACATTGGAACCCCTTCTGTTGAGAGTGACTGTACCATTTTTTTTCCTCCCCAATTATTGTATTACTTGTGTTTCAGAAAAGAAAAAGAAAAGAAAAGAAAAGAAAAGAAAAGAAAAGAAAAGAAAAGAAAAGAAAAGAAAAGAAGAAAAGAAAAGAAAAAAAGAAAAGAAAAGAAAAGAAAAGAAAAGTTGCATTTATCTTATAAAAAGTGCTGAAAAACTGCTAATTCAGCCCTAGGAATCCAAAGCTTTAAGCTCCTCTGACTTTAGCACAGGCAAAGAGCTGCCATTTCAGGAGTACATTTCAGGTGCCACAAGGGTATGGGAACCCCAGGGCACCAAAGGAACGTTCTTTCTCCTCCTTGCTCAGTTGTCCAGGTCAAGCAAAGCTAAACTTAAAAAAAAAAAACAAACCCAAAGTGAATGCCTCACCTGTTGCTGTTCAGTGTAGACAACCTAAAGCAGTCCTCCACAATCCAATCCTCATCACAGCTAGCTGTGCTGGGAGCAGCAGGAGGCAGAACAGCTGTGAAATGAGAGGGCCAACACGTGTTGTGCATAGTGCTGTTCTGTGGCCTTCAGGCTGTGAGTGAGGGAGAGGACTTGCACTGAGACGTGCGTTACAAAAGCATATCTGCTAATGGGAAATCTGTTGTACTATGGGTTGTTTTCCTTCCAAGGAATTATATATATTTTTAAATGTGAACATGAAATTAAGAGTTGGATTTAGGTATAAAGAAGGAGCTAAAGAATAAACTGCTATGTATATTATACCATACTTCCTAAATCAATTTAGTGGACTTATTATTGTTTTTGAATAATTCTTGGCTATTTCTATCAATCAGTTATTGTTTCCTCACATAACTTAATTACCTCTAAGTGCACTGTGGTACCGGTTAGAAGTATCCCATGTGCAAGCCATGGGCAGCACAAAATGGCAATACAACATAAGCTGTGCTGTTCAGCTATTTTTTAACTGGAGTGGGGAGCTGAAAGACCACAAGCAGAAGAGACCTTCTGTGGCACTGATAAGGGAATTTATTATACTTTGGAGTCAGTAATTAAAGCAGGTTTCCCATTTACTGTGATCTAGCCTAATCATACCACACCTGATTTCAGAAAAAGGGTCAGGGAAGTGCCTGTGAACAGAAGTTGTTACAGTTCTGGGCCCTTTTATTGAATTCACAAGCAAAAGAAACAGTTATGAAGAAGCTGCTTCAATTTTATTAACAGTAAACATAAACACATAAAGCAGAACAATGTTACAAAAGTTTGCTTCAATTAGATGCCACACTGATGTTTACTGCTTGTTTCAATGTAACACTCAGAAAAACAAAAGCAGAAATATAGAGTGGGTGGGATGGGTTTTTTTACTTTGTCTTTTTTTCCCCCTTGCATAATCCAGTTACTATATGTAACGGCATGCAATGGATCAGGATGTGATTGTCAAGACTCACAGTGTGTGCACATCAGGAAATATTTGTTAGCTTTTTAAAAGCAACTGTGTAATTGTATTTTTATGAAGTTTGTGGTTAAGTAGTATTAGGCATAGTAGATTGATATTTTATACAGTTTCCAAATTCCAAATTCCAAACCCCTGTCTTTTTCTAGTTTTTTTCCCCAATAATAAGAGTAGCGTTCATATGCTTAATGTTTTATATTTACATAATTTAACAAGCTCTCACAAATGCCTCTTTGTGCTATCATCTTTATTTTAGAGATATAGAATTGGATGAACAACGCTTAAAGGAAGTATTTTTAACCTTGAATGTCTATATGTTTTAATCACTCTTTGTTACTTAAATACATGATCTGCCTTTTTTCAAAGATTCTGGCTTGTCCATTTTGACAGTGAAGTCAGTCGGACTGGAGAATATCCAGAACTTCAGAAATCACACCATTCATACAGGTAAGTAATAGATTTGGATGTCTAACTTTCGGCACTTGTTTTTACATTTTTTTTGCCAAATGTCTTGCCTCAGAGAGAGAGAAATCAGTGGGTCAAGGCCCATAAATTACTCTCTTCATGCCCCTTGCTTTGAGTATCAACTTCATAAATACTTGACTGTTTATCTTGACAGTCATGTCCAAGTGCCATGGCATTTTTTTTTTCTTTTTACTATATTCATCTCAGTTGTTGGCATAGGTTTTAGGGGGCAATGGACAGTATTTACTATAGCTGAAGAATTTATCTTTCTACTTTAAAGGCAAAGAAGCCTTGAAATAAGATACTGGCATTAAGTCCATGCTTACAGAACTCCTGTTGCCATGTTGTCCAACAAATGACTAGATGTACAGTAAAAGGAATAGGTCTGCTATCGCTTTCATTAACGAGAAATAATGACATCAAATCAGAACTCACCAGAATCATTCTAAACTATTATTCAACCCTCAGTCAATTCACAATATACAATATAGACAATTTACAATTATATTAATCTGTATGTGGCTTCAGCCTGGCTGGAAAAAAAGAACACCAGCAAACTGCAAGTAAATTTTCTGTTGGGTGTTTCAAACTCTGCAACTCCAGGCAGTAATGGAAACCTCGTCCCCAGGGAAGTGACCAGTGACCAGTGCTGGGGCTGCCCCAGTGCCCCCCCAGGTGCGCTGCTCCTGGCTGGAGTGGTGGGATGATCCCTGCCCTGATGGACCTGGGGGAGCCCCCAGTACTCCTGGCCCCCAGCCCACAGGGAACCCCCGACCCACAGGGCATCCTGACATGTATTTCTAAAGCAACACTAAATGTTTTGGGTGTGCTATCTGTTGTACTAAGGGATGGATCACTTAAAATGTTCACAGATTTCTTCTTAAATAAGAACAACAGGGAAGCGGGGTTATGAAATATTGCTTCTGCTTGAAATTATTAGTCTTTCCACAGGCTGCGAGCAGAAAAGGAAAATGATCAACCTTTTTTACTCTACCAACCTAAGGAGACCTTGAAGCAGACCACTAAACTGTCCATGTGGAATTGGGGAGAGTGGTTCTCTAAGGAGGTTCACAGATCATTATTATGGAAGGTATATTTCTATTATGTCTGGATAAGCTTTTCATAAATGTATCATGTAGCTCAATATTTTGTACTTACAAGTGCAAAAGCACAATATATTTCAAAAATTAAGTTGGCTTGCTGGCTTATGCAGACTGGATAATTATTTCAATCGTGGATCACTAATTCTCTGAACAAGTGTTTTGTGGCACCCTGTATTTAATAACAAAAATTCTCTTGATTTTTTTAAGTGTTTTTGTTCTCAGTTCCACTCTGGCTTTGGATAAAATCAAGGAGTCTATAAAGATAGGTAAGAAAAATACTTTCCAATTAATACTTGGTTTCTATGCTCATATCCAAACTATATCATAAGGTTAGTCATGAACAAAAGAAAAGGTGCAGAATGATGGCTAAAATGTGTGTGTATATACATACACACACACACTATATTTTAGCCATCACATGGAAGTATATACACACACATATGTGTGTGTGTATATACATGTTATAGATAGATATACACATATTATGTACAGATTTTTAAATATATATAAAATTTGCATTGCTTTTCTTCACTGGTAATTGCTGAGCAGCTGAAACTCCATAACTGCTAAACATTGTGAGATGAGTAACACAGAACACAACTCTGCTCTTACAACACCAACGCTGTTCTTTTTCCTTTTTCTTCTTTCCTCTTTTTTAATTCTACAAAGAATGCTGCCTTCAGTCAAAACCTTTAATCCTCGTGTCCTATAGCGTTTATGGCAAGAAGTGAGAAGGTCTATTTAGAGAGGCATTTCAATTCCCCCTCAGGCCAAAAGAAAAGCATGTTATTTCTAATGCCAGCACTGTGGCCTCATATGCTAGGAAACTAGTGACATTTTGACATAGTCAGGGACAGTTCTGAATTACGTGGTGCTGCTGTTTATATCATAAACTGGAGCTTAAGTACATAGAGAGCCTTCTCTCTATATCTGTAACCTTGTTTCTTTGCCAGACAAGTTACTGTCTGCAGGGAATGCAGCAACACTCATATAGTATTTGAGCTAGCCTGTGCAGTGTGTTTTGTGGGTTACCCCACTTACTGTATGCCAGCAATGGCAACTTGCATCATCTGAGCAATTCAAATGCAGCTCCCATGCTGGGGATACATCACATACTGGCGCAAGGACTCAACCACCAGCTGTATGGGGATCAAGCCACAGGTGATCAGTAAGTACTATGCTGTCTTGGTCACCTTAGAACCGAGAAAAATGCCTGGCCCAGTCCCAAGCTCAAGGGGAAAGTCTGTGTGGAGAAACACTTCCATGTCACGGCTGTGAGATTCTCCTTTCTTCATCTCTTCTAGATATGTCTTGTAATTGTGTCTTATAGCCAATAAGAAGATTTTGGTGCAAAAGATCAGAGGATCAAAATGTTGTTGAAGAACTTGCAGGTTCTTCACTTTTCTGTTAATGTATAAAAGCAGATATTTTAATGCATCTTAGTATGAATACAGAAGTGTATTCATGGATTGCATTCCCCTCTTCCAGTAGCAAAATCTAGTGCTACCAATACTCTGTTTCTTCTTTGCAAGTGCCTCAGTAGTAGAAGTTTTTTTTTCATTTCTTTTTTACATTCTGACCTTGAAGTGATTTGGTGAATGAAATAATACTTTCCTTTATTACAGCTCTTAGTATTTGAAATTCTATGTAAGACTCTGGATCCCTAAACCTGCTAGGACAGTTCCTTTAGAAAACATAAATACCTCCCAGTAAATTTCAGGTATATTGAACCTATACAAATATTCCACCTGGATACCTCCTGGTTCCCCTGAAGGACTTCATCAGGCTTTCATTTTTGAGGGAATTACTAACCTCTGCATCATCTTGATTGTGCTCTAAAGAGAGAATGGACTACATAGTCTGTTTGACTGCAGTGTTTAAAATTTCCTAATCTTAATCTTAATCTATTTTATGATAAGTAATAAAACTGCTTAGCAATACAGGATGATAACCTGTATTCTGTAGGAAATGGTCATAAACAAAGGAATAGTGATACAGGCAAAGGTAAGACAACCATCCTGTTATATAGGTTTAAATGGTGTACTTCCATAGGTATACATGCTTTATAGAGTTATGTATGGTTTTGCTTTTCTGCTAGCTTTGCTATTTCCTATCACATTTTTAGATATTTTAAAAGGAATTCTGAAATGTATTTTTTGTCTGATATTTTGGTTTTGAGTCAGACATTAAATTACAGTGAGTATTTCAAGTGCGTCAAAAGTTCTTCAAATATTTGCTGTTGTTTTATTCAAAATATTTCATTCACTGAAAGAAAATTCTTGATATTGCTAGAATTCTTATTGTTCTCTTCTTGATCTGAGATCTCAGCAGAAAATGTCATTTGATGTATGTGATGAAATATTTGCTCTTTTTGCATGCAGATGCTTGTTATTAAAGGTCTGGACATACTAATTTGATAGATTTTTGTCCTGCATACATGGGACACAGACCCTACACTAAGTTTCCCTCACCACCCACTGAAAAAGGAATATTTTTAAATTTTGTGGGGTTTGGTGTATTTAATTTTTAATGTAGCAGTACTGTACTTCAGATCTCTATTTGGTTAGAACTGTCTGCATTAAGTATTTAAATATAATTCCTTCTCAGGAAATCTAATTTTAAATATGTTCTTCAAACCTCACTTTCTGGGGATGTCAGCTTTAGCATCAACAATGCTTTCTAGAAGGAGAAAATGAAACCCATTTTTTGCTTAAACAAAAGTTTCAAACTCTAGACATGTGTAAAGATCTAGAGTGGCAAAACCAGAGAGTTTCACTGAGGTGGTTTCAAATGACTGAATGACCTCTTAACAAAGCACATCTGGATTCTGAAGGAGGTACATGAAATGGCTGGTAGATCTCATCATTTTAAAATCTGTGGATACAAGAACCAATTACAAGTCTTTTAATTACTGGTTTGTGCTGCAGAAAGGGTGGGTTTATGCTTCCTTAAAACCATAATTATCTTGTCTTCATTCCTGACAGTACATTGTGTAATATGAACTCACACTGTGGGAATATGAACATGAAACTTTCTGGCTTATGACTTATACAGTAAACTAAGTATATTTTCCTCATTAAAATAACAAGAATTTTAATCACATATATTATTACCTAGGCTACATAGATTAGAAAAGAAATTATGTTAGGGTGGATTTGTATTACAAAGAAGACAACTTGGATGACCCTCTGGTTCAAAAAGAGAGTTTGTTAAACAGACTTTATTACATTATGCCTGTTCACTTAACCATAAAAGAGTCAGAGATTTATTTTTCTCCTTCTATGGCATAATTATGAGGTTTACCCAATGGTGGTACAAAACAAATGATAAGGAGCTTCTTGATTTCAAAACAGAAGAAATAATAAAGTGACCACTCTCATAAATTTACAACTAAACTAAAGGATTTCTCATGCAACTTTTTTATTGTCAAAATAAACACCTCATTTTCATTGTTATTTATTCATCAAAATCAGGCCTTTTATCAGTATACACATTAATTGATAGACATGGCATTTCCAGAGATTTTTGTAGGGAAAATCATAAACAGGTAGCATAAAGTATTATATTCTAAAAAGGAATGAAGCACATATTTGAGATTAGTATGAAAAGTCTAGCTTTAAGAAAGGTAACAGTAATATTTGCAAAACTGTCTTAGAAACATAGAATCATAGAATCATAGAATGCTTTGGGTTGGAAGGGACCTTTAGAGGTCATCTAGTCCAACCCCCCTGCAATGAGCAGGGACATCTTTAACTAGATCAGGATGCTCAGAGCCCCGTCCAGCCTGACCTTGAATGTTTCCAGGGATGGAGCATCTACCACCCCTCTGGGTAACCTGTTCCAGTGTTTCACCACCCTCATTGTAAGAAGTTTCTTCCTTATATCTAGTCTGAATCTACCCTTTTTTAGTTTAAAACCATTGCCCCTTGTCCTATCATAACAGGCCCTACTAAAAAGTCTGTCCCCATCTTTCTTGTAAGTATTGAAAGGCCACAATAATGTGTCCCCGGTGCCTTCTCTTCTCCAGGTTGAACAACCCCAGCTCTCTCAGCCTTTCTTCATAGGAGAGGTGTTCCATCCCTCTGATCATTTTTGTGGCCCTCCTCTGGACTCACTCTAACAGGTCCATGTCTTTCCTGTACTGAGGACTCCAGAGCTGGACGCCGTACTCCAGGTGGGTCTCATCAGTGCAGATGTATGTGCAGGTTCCTCAGGTGATCATGAACCTGATCTTCTCTTACAGTGGAAGGGACTTTTCTCCTCCAGTCCCTGCCTTGTGGTCCATCCACTCAAGAGGTGTGGGANATTGAAAGGCCACAATAATGTGTCCCCGGTGCCTTCTCTTCTCCAGGTTGAACAACCCCAGCTCTCTCAGCCTTTCTTCATAGGAGAGGTGTNGCTCCATCCACTCAAGAGGTGTGGGAAGAGAGGTTGCCAGTGAAGATTGAAGCAAAAAAGTTGTTGAGTACCTCAGCCTTCTCCTCGTCCACTGTTACCAGTTTACCAGTCATGTTCATCGGGGCAGTACACTTTCTTTGACCTTCCTTTTCTTGCTGACATACCTACAGAAGTCCTTCTTATTATTCTTTGCATCCCTTGCCAAGTTTATCTCCAGCTGCACCTTGGTCTTCCTGACCCCATCCCT